>LPNX011045988.1:23620-69387 GCA_001517045.1 Pseudotsuga menziesii | reverse complement strand
TGAAGTCAAGTCAATATCACAATTTTCCAACTCCATCATTAACTTTGTTTTTTCTCACTCCTATAATTAACAAGATTCCCATTTCTTCACCTTTATGAAGTGAAGTCAATATCACAATTTTCCAACTCCATCATTAACTTTGTTTTTTTCTCACTCCTATAATTAACAAGATTCTCATTTCTTCACCTTTATGAAGTCAAGTCAATATCACAATTTTCCAACTCCATCATTAACTTTGTTTTTTCTCACTCCTATAATTAACAAGATTCTCATTTCTTCACCTTTATGAAGTCAAGTCAATATCACAATTTTCCAACTCCATCATTAACTTTGTATTTTTCTCACACTCATAATTAACAAAAAATCCCATTTCTTCACCATCATGAAATCAAGTCAATTCACCCTCATAAAAAATTCCCCATTTCTTCACCCTGATGAAGTCAAGTCAATATGATAAAAACACATACTTTGGAGTACAATATAATTTTCTCTATATTCAAGAAAATTTCACATGCTTTGGAGTACAATATAATTTTCTCTATATTCAAGAAAACTTCAACTGGTGGTGTATTCACCCGTGTGTCCCACTCCTATGTACAACTCAACACAAGTCAATATAGACATCTCTAATCTCTCTCCTCTTAGTTGTCCTAAGCTTTTCCTAACTTTTTTTTAATTCCATGCTATCTTTCGTTCTCAATTGTTTTCTTTTTCTCTTACTCACTATAAAGATATCTTGATAATGTATTTATATTCAAACATTAATATTTATAAATTTAGAAAATAATAATAATATTAAAAAAATAAAAAATTATCACTCAAAACTCATAAATTTTAATTACTCCGACCTCCGTGAGATGCTCTAGAAAGGCGTCAATTAAAGGAAAGGAAAGGCTCTAGAGAACGCTGATTTCTCGCGCTGGTTTTGACTGGGGGATTAGTGAACCTGTCAGTACGAGAGGCAAGCCATGACCGTGAGCGTGTGAATTTTTTATTAGGAAAAATCGAATAAATAAAAAATAATAATCTAAATTTTCTTAATAAGTATATTTATATTTATTTAACAATAAAAATTATATATAAAAATGAAAAAAAAAATTATTATAATTATCAGAAATTTCCAAACTCTATCATCATCTCTTCAACTTATTCACCTTTATATCTCGAACATAAAATAAATCAATATAGATTTCCCTTTACTCTATAACCTAAAATTTTCCAATTCCCCAACACCATTACTATCATTATTTTTTATGTGTTGGTTTGTCTCGTAATGTTTGAAAAACGATGGACTTTACTACTATTTCTTTAAAACTCGTACATTATTTTCCATAATGTCAATGCCAATCTTTAGAGAGTTATATTTTACTACAACCACTTAAACAAGTATGCGTATGCGTGAATAATTACATAGAAACAGTTGTATTAGTAAAGTCGAGTGGGGGCGATTACAAGATGGTGCGAGGCAATTATAAGAAAAGAGCGTTTGACTCTCAATAAAGAAGAAACTATAGTTATGCTCTTTCAATTTAATACGAAATACCCGCAATCTCCATGTTTTTAGTTCTGATACGAAATACGAAATACCCGCAATCTCCAAATCGCCCCGTTTTTCCGGCCAATTTTTTATTAAAATCAGTCAAATGTTTGCTGTGAAATTGTTTATTTCGTTACTTTGGAATTTTAGTAATCTTATTAACCCTTCCTGGAAAGTATGATTTCCACCAAAATTTACCTGCCGGATTCCGGCGAGTCGGGGGCGATTTGGTGAACGCTTATCCTGCTCCCTGATAGAAAAGACGTAATTTTTTCTATGTGCGAGTCTGTGCCACCGACTCAGCGCTCCACCGACTCAACCGTCGACTCCGACTTTATAGGAGAACCCCCGTGTTTATAAATATGTAGAGAGCCGGGAACACACAACTCACATGGGTGGTTGTATTATGCTAATATAATAATACCCAAAAAAGGCATGATCCCAAGTCTATTTCATATCCAAAATCCCACAAAATAGATACTATCTAAATGACAAGAAACTACATTTAAAAAACATTAGATACTGAACTAAAAAAATTATAGTGAAATGAATCATTTTATTTAAGTAGGATAAGATTTTAAAAAATGAAAATCTATTTCTTCAAATTGAAAGGTTTGTTAAGGATGAAAGGTTTACTAAGGATGGCTTATATGTTTCTAAAATTAACAAAAAATTCATTTTTTTGCTGAAAAATAATTAATGTATAAATAAAAGTTATGTGTTTTTAGTAAATGAGCAAGGGATTTTAAGTTTAAAATTATCTACCATACCTTTCATTCATATAAATGAGTAAAAGTTATTAAAATATTTGATTATGGATGTTTTTATAGTCGTAAGATATTTACGCTGAAGGCGTTTTCCCTATGGAGACGTAGTCTCGGAATATTCCTCGTCTCCCTGGCCATTCATACTTCGATAGGTGTCACGCCGGATTAGCGAATGGATCCTGGATAAGTGTTGTGCTGATCAATCATATTTTTTTTCTTCTGCATTTTAGTTGGGTCCCCGATTCTGCAATCTGGATTGGCGAACTTCTATCACGTATACCGCTAGTGTCCTCTATGTTACAACCATTACTGGACGTGAATGGATTGATGGATTGATTGCCAGTTGCAGGTTGTTCTTTGGAGTTGGTGTTTAGCATTTTTTTCTGCTGCATCTTAGTTGGGACACCGATTCTGCAATCTCGATTAGCGAACTTCTGTCCCATAGACCGCTGGTGTCCTCTGTGTTACAGTCGTTGCTGCACGTGAATGGATTGATGGATTGATGGATTGATTTCCCGTTGCGGGTTTTTCTTTGCAGTTGGTGTTTAGTGTGTTTTCCTAACAGATGGCTTGCATGTATTCTCTACTCTTCCATCTGTTGTCCTAAACCATCGGTCCTGGCAATTTTTTTGTATAGGATTTTACTATCCTTCCCTGCGGTTCATTTATCTTGATTCGACAAACTCATTGCCAATGATTTTGTGGAGTTTTGGTTCACCATTTTTTGTGGGTTTAGCCTACGCTATTCTCAACGAGTTTTATGTCTTTACGCTCACAATTTGGTCAAGCTTCCATTTTACTGGTGCTTCAATGAATTGAATACACTTTGTCCATGTCCCTTCATTCAATGGAATTAATGTTTCATCAATGCATTGTTGCTCAATTAATGCAAGAAAGCTTGTCATATGATTCAGACATGGGTCAATATCTTCATCTTTGCTCAGCTTATGGCGATCTTCAAAATCTTGTTGCTATACTGCATTTACTGCATTTGTTGTTGCACCGCCTTTGCTTTGCGCATATAAACAGACCTTTAGGTAACCACAAATTGATTTTGGTGCGCTTCATTTACACTTCACAGTTTGCAGTTTCTTTAAATTTGCAGGTATTCCTTTAGTCTGCCTAAATTTTTACCCAGTTTCATTTAGTCTGATTATGAGATGGTCAAACCCCCTTGCTTTGTTTTCTTGTTATTGCTACTTTGTCTGACTATTAGTTATTTATGTATTTTGTTTTACAAAATGACATAATCCTTACAGAATGACATAATCCTTGCTTTATTTTAGTTCAACCAAAGAAAGCAAGGGTGTTCCATGAGATGGTCAAACACCCTTGATTTGTTTTGCTGTTATTGCTGCTTTGTTTGATTATTAGTTATTTATATATTGCCTCATATTTTTTTTTTTCCGGGAATAAAAAAATTGATACATTTTTACCTGAAAGGAACTCGAAAGCCACAATCACCAAACACATTTGCTTTCTGCATATAAACACACCTGAAGGTAACCACATATTGATTTTGGTGCGCTTCATTTACACTTTACAGTTTCCAGTTTCTTTAAATTTGCAGGACACCAGCGGTCCATAGTTATATTACGCTATTTTGTAATCATAAACTGGGATAAACTGGACTAAATAGTAAACTGGAGTTTTACAAGCACTTTCCAAACAGTTGAATCCTGCGGAGGTCACCGACAATTTTTTATCATATAAATTTCTTAGACAAAAACAGTATTCATGTTTCGGCTTTTTACCTTGTGGTTAGATTTAAGATTTTTCTTGTGTGTTTCCTTGTGTGTTTCCGCAACCCGCAACCTGCAATTTGCAGGATTGCGAAATGTGGAAAGGGAAAAGTAAAATGAACCTATTTTGTATGCCTGCATCCTGCATTTTTGTAATCTTGCATCCCACAATTCTAGGATATTCTGCTTTTGCCTTTGCCTCATATTTTTTTTCTTGGCAATAAAAAAATTTGATACATTTTTACCTGAAAGGAACTCGAAAGCCACAATCACCAAACGCATTTGCTTTCTGCATATAAACATACCTGAAGGTAACCATATATTGATTTTGGTGCGCTTCATTTACACATTACAATTTCTAGTTTCTTTAAATTTGCAGGACACTAGCGGTCCATAGTTATATTACGCTATTTTGTAATCATAAACTGGGCTAAGCTGGCCTAAATAGTAAACTGGAGTTTTACAAGCACGTTCCAAATAGTTGAATCCTGCAGAGGTCACCGACGATTTTTCATCATATAAATTTCTTAGACAAAAACAGTATTCAGGTTTCGGCTTTTTACCTTGTGGTTTGATTTAAGATTTTTCTTGTGTGTTTCTACAACCCGCAACCCACAATTTGCGGGATTGCGAAATGCGGAAAGGGAAAAATAAAATTAACCTATTTTGTATGCTCGCATCCCGCATCCCGCAATTCTAGGATATTTTGCCTTTGCCTTTGCCTCATATTTTTTTTTCTCGGCAATAAAAAATTCGATACATTTTTACTTGAAAGGAACTTGAACGCTGCAATCGCCAAATGCATTTGCTTTCTGCATATAAACACACCTGAAGGTAACCACATATTGATTTTGGTGCGCTTCATTTACACTTTACAATTTCCAATTTCTTTAAATTTGCAGGACACTAGTGGTCCATAGTTATATTACGCTATTTTGTAATCGTAAACTAGGCTAAACTGGACTAAATAGTAAACTGGAGTTTTACAAGCACGTTCCAAATAGTTGAATCCTGCGGAGGACACCGACGATTTTTTATCATATAAATTTCTTAGACAAAAACAGTATTCAGGTTTCGGCTTTTTACCTTGTGGGTTGATTTAATATTTTTCTTGTGCGTTTCCACAACCGGCAACCCGCAATTTGCGGGATTGTGAAATGCGGAAAGGGAAGAATAAAATTACCCTATTTTGTATGCCCGCATCCCGCATCCCGCAATTCCAGGATATTCTGCTTTTTCCTTTGCGCTTTCGTATTTTTACCATGTAGTTTGATTTAAGATTTTTTTTTTATGTTTCCGCAACCCACAACCTGCATTTTTTGGGATTGGGCATTACGGAAAGGGAAATAAAAATTCGCTATTTTGTAATCCCACATCCCGCATTTTTGTAATCGCGCATCACACTATTTTGTAATCCCGCATCCGACAATTGCGGGATGTGGGTGGTGAATGAAATATGATTTTGTAATCCCGTATCTCGCATCCCACAATTGCGGGATGCGGGTTGTGGGATAGTGAATGATATATTAATCTATAAACTGTGTAATATATTAAGAGGAATATATTAATGTTTATTTCAAATTTTGAACAATTTCCATAGAATCAATCTCGACATTACTTGTCTCATGCTCATAGGTAGAGATAAAAAAGCATAGATCTTGGTACACCCCAAATCTCAATATTCCCCCTTGGTGTAAGTTCAATCAGAAAAAAATTGTGTCATATATGCAGTTTTTTTTTGTCATTTGATCACATGAATATGTGACATTGCGATTTTTTTTTGTTCTTTCCCTATTTCATTTCACAGGAAAAAAAATTGTCATGCTATGAAGAGTATGCTAACTGAAGATTTTATTTCACTCTTGCTGCATGGTGTTGTCAACATTTTCCTGTTGGTACAAGTCTCCTCATTAAACCAAGTGAACTCATTGAAATCATCATCTATTCGGTTATGAATTTCTATCTCATATGGGCTTCACAAGCATGAGATATTGCTTCCAACTATATATAGTAGTCTTGTAGAAATTGGACAACTAAAAGAAGGATCTAGAATCAAACTTACCAAGTGTACATCGAACATTGTACATAGTCCATTTTGTCTTTGTCCACTTAATCATTTTCACAATGTTCATGCATCCAAGGTTTTTCTATCCCATTCAACTCTAACATACTTCTTATCATAAGACTATCGCATTGCTTGCACTCGAAGTTGTCACAGTGGATGCAACAATTATTGGAGATCCTACACCTTACCACTTACCTGTACCTTCTCCCTCACAGAGTTGTTCCTCTGTTCCAGTGAATCCTATCTCAGTATATGAAAACCTTGCTTTGGATGCATCAACTATTCCATTCACATCACTTTCCTCTTCTAACAAATTTTGGAACATTCAAGGTCGAGTTATTACCAAGACAAATCTACATGAATATGGAAACTAGCGAGGGCCTGGAAAAATATTTGGATTTGAAATTGTTAATGCTTCACACGATGAAATACATATATCTACATTCAATGAATTGGCACTCTCTTTGTATGACCAAATACATATAGGAATAGTGTACATAGTATCAAACGACACAGTGAAAGCATCCAAATTCAATTTTCAACCATTTGGAAAGCCGTAATGAGATTTTCCTAGTTTCCTCCTCAACCATCCAACCATGCTTAAATGAATACCCCTTAATACCTTTTTTTGCTTTAACTTTAAAACTATTCAGGAGATACAAAGTATACCTATCAATTCCATGGTGGACCTTGTTGGCCTTGTCATTTCAATTTCTCCAACATCCATGATACGAAAACGAGATGGTGTTGAGACCGTTAGGTGCACTATTGGACTCTGTGACATGTCAGGCTATAGTATTGACATAACACTTTGGGGAGAGCATTTCCAAATTAAAGGAGTTGAGCTTGCCAATCTCCATGGTTTACCTATGCCTCCAACTGTAGCAATCAAAGGTGGTCGTGTTACATATTTTAATGGAAAAACTGTTGGAACTATTTCCAACACTACTGTTTTTATAAACCCAGAAATTGAACAAACTTCAGTTCTCCAAAATTGGTTTCATGAAAATGGATTTCGTTCAACATTGCCATCATTTAGCCGAAATTTCAATGCCTCTCACTCTGGTTCTCATAAAGTCATTAGCATCAATGACTTGCAAACTCTTTAATCACCTGAAAAAGTTGTTTGGTACTCTCTTGTAGCAACCATCACAAATGTTGAAATGGATGAATTTTATTTCCTTGCATGCCCTCTTTTTGTTGACGGAATACAATGCATGAAAAAGATTACTCACAAAATTGGAGACATTTGGCATTGTGCTAAATGTGATGGAGAGTCTCTTGAATGTGACTACCGATATATACTAAAGGTTGACTTGGAAGATGTTGCTAGATACCTTCATGGTGTGATAACATTTGATGATGCTGCAAACCAACTCATGGGAATTTCTGCAAAAGATTTATGTCTTCTCTCAACTGAAACAACATCACTTGATGAAATAGTGCAAAGGATATGCAACAAAAAATTACTTCTTACTCTTTCAGTTAGAATAGAGACCTTCTGCAGAGTTGCACATCTAAAAGTTGTAATTGTCATGGTTGGAAACACATAAACAACAATTTTAGATGGACACATAAATATATATGTTTTTTCAACTTGATACTTAACCATTCTTCATTGTTTATAATGAATGCTTTCAATTGTCAATTTTAACTCCTTGTTTCATTGTTCAACATAGCAGGATATTTTTTTAACTCTCTTATAGCACAACTTTCTTGCAATCTCATACTTCTAATGTACAAACTATCACTTACCATTTCTTATGCAAATTGGTGAAAAAACCTATATGGCAGTTTTAAAATACAATACTATTTTACTATCTTGTTTTTTATAAAATGCACAACTTTGTTAGGCTTGTTTCTGGGCACAACTTTTGATTTTCTCTGTACATAACAATAATTACAGTTACTTTTGTTTTCATATATACTTTCTCACACTACACTTTGTTCTTATATATTACCGTTTTCTTACAATTATCAAGTTACAACTTGAAAAACAAAAGTTACTCCAGTTATATTATTTTAAGCTACATTCTCACTTCCCCATATGCAATGAATTAACATTTGTTTTTTATCTTCTACTTTATATCCACATAGTTTTCTATTAATACATATACAAAATGTGTCGCTACCAACAATCAAAGCTTCTAGGTGTTTAACAAGTTTACAATTTTCTTGTAGGCATTATGCCAAATCATGACAAGGAACAAGCCAATGCACGAAGAAGAGTTTTATATGCACAAAATAGAGATAAAAACAACAAGAAACAACGTCTTCTTTGCAGGGATGCTCATCTGCGTGTGCATATGTATTCTTCAAATTCTCTTGTAGAACCTCTCCACTCAACTTCACTTCCATCTCCTGTGCCAAATCCATTGAACAACCACCTCAATGATGCACATCAACGATTTCGTAAAACAATGGACCAACTAGCTAATATGCATGTTTGCTCAATTTGCAAAGAATGTTTCCCTGGTATTGTAACAAAAAAGTTCCATGAAGCATACGCTTGTTCACATTGTATTCTAGAACAAAAAGGGCATCACTTTTCATTGGAAAACAATATGGATCTGGGAAACCAACCAACTATCCTTGCAGTACTTACACAGGTTGAAGAGATTCTCATTAGTCGTGCTAACCCAATCTTGCAAGTGACACATGCTCGCGGTGGTCAATATAAATAATATGGTCATAATCTTTGCTTCCCCCAAGACATTTCCAACATTGCCACATACCTACCGCATTTAGTATAAGAACTCAACATCCTCGTTGTTCGGAAATGCAATTCTACAAACAAAGCATATGAATTGTTTGTTAGACGAACAAATGTTCTTGTTTCCCTTCAATTCAAAATGGAAAACGACCCATACTACAAGGATGTACAAATCAACCCAATTGCATTAGCTTCTTTGCCTCTTATTTCAGTAGACATCTCACCTTTGATTCTGCATCTTAATAGAAATGCTACATTATCTCATCAGCAAATATTGTCATGTACAAATGAACAACCAAATTCATTTGAACCCTATGAATTGGAATCCTCGTCATTTATTTCAACACAAACTAATGCTAGAATTGAGGTTGAAGAAATTAGACAGTTGTTACACATACCAAATATCCCACTACCACCTTCCATTGATTGCCCCCCTATAGAAATGTCCCCTATCAATAAGTGCAACACATAAGGCCTTCTTTCAATGGCTTTTCCAACTTTGTTTCCCATAGGTAGAACAATTTTATTACAACCACGCATTCATCAAGTTGATGTGCACGAATATGCACTTCACCTTATTCGCTATCATGACAACAGATTTTCCCAACATCCTCGCTTTCGATACTACATATACAATCTAATTATGCATCATCGAAGTAATTCTACTGCCTCTGTTTTTGTCAAAAAAAATCTTGAAGATACACTACCTCCCACAGGACATGATCTTGTCAACCAATTGCAAGACATGCCGAATGATAAAATTGGTGAGCGGGTCGCAAGATTTGGCTATTCATTACATGGAACACGTTCATATTGAAACAAAAGTAGAGCTAAACTGAAAAATATGATCAATCAACAAGGTACACCAACGTTCTTCTTCACTCTTAGTGCAGCTGACACAAAATGGCCAAATTTGCATGGTCTAATGCCTTCTAAACGTCCTAATGGTTCAGCTCAATATTATCAATGGAAGGATCACAACATCATATCAAATCCACATATTACATCACAATACATGCACAACAGATTCAAAACATTTCTTAAAGAGGTGCTTCAAAAAGGTTTTCATACAACTGATTATTGGTGCAGGTATTATACCATCTATTCCTTCCTATTTTTCTCTATGTATTTCTTACTTTACACAATTTATTTCTAATATATGATTTTTCCTCACATGTAGATATGAATGGTAGCATAGAGGATCCACACACATTCATGGTTTTATTTGGTTGGCAAATGCACCAAATATGGACACGTTAGATTGGGAAGATGATGTTGCAGCTAAAGTTGCAAAAAAAAAATTTGACACACATGTTACAGCTTGGAATCCTCGTAATTCCCAGTTGTCCTCATCTGAGTCACACCATTCGACTACAAATGATCAATGCAGTCTTGCATCACCATTGACATTTGCATCAAACTACTTAGCTAACTATGAAGAACTTGTCAATTTTGTCCAAAGGCACACCAAATGTTCAGAGTCAACTTGCCTTCGCAAAAAAGGAAAATCTGTTCAATGTCTCTATGGTTTTCCATATGAGCTGGAAGCTACTTCTTCGTTATTCATTGATCCAAATGGATAGAAAACCTACAATCCTGCAAGAAATGATCCCCTTCTAAATATTCACAACCCTACCATGCTTTCAATATGGAGGGCTAATGTTGATTGCCAACCTTTTCTTTGTAAACATGTTGTTTTCAAATACATTTCAAAGTATGCATAAAAAGTAGAGCCAAAATCAGAAACCTACCATGCCATTCTCTCTCGCCTTGCACATGCTGCACCAAGTGACAGCCCCGTTCTTCAGCCAATCAAACAATTTCCTGCAGAAAGAGACATTAGTGCACAAGAGACATGTCACATGCTACAAAAACTTCCTCTTGTGCTTTGTAGTCGTCACTTCTTTTCCCTAAACGTGAGTCAGACTGTCTTCCGTCGTGTTTCTAATTACACTAATAACACCCCTGCAATGCCCCCCTTCATTTTTGCTTACATGCAAAGACCCATTGCTCTTGAACATCTAACTCTACTTGAAGCTGCTCGTTGTTGGTCTTTCTTGCCTAATAGGAAAACAAATCCATGGAAACAAAACTTGCGTGACAAGATTGTTAGAGTATATCCACATTTCACTTCCATTCCTCCCTCTGATTCTTCATCTTTTGAACTATTTTGTTGGATCAAACTTCCTCTATACAAATCTTTTCAGTCTATCCCTCATGATATTGGAACCACAAATTCTGAAATTATTTCTCATTGGCATCAAATTAAAGGCACATATGTTGTGTGGAATATTGAATGTGCAGAAGAAGAACCCTCTACACCTCTATCTGATGGTTCCAACTTTGATGCTATTACATTTCCGTTGCCCCATACCATGGATGAATGGGAACTTCTCTCTCAAATCAGAACGAGCAATAACATCCAAGTTAATGACCTTGAAATGCTTGGCCATCATGAATTTGACAAAAATCACAATTGGTCTCATAACAATATATGCACCCATTTGCATGAGACAACAACATCATTCATTGAGCTCAATCACTTGTCCATTGAACTACATGAAGACATCGGCCATCCTTCTCCAATTCGCCTAATTTCTTGTCTCCCACACAATGCATAGCCTATGATCTTGTCATGTCCCATTTCAAAAACACTACATATGTTGAACCGCTAAAACTGGTGATTCAAGGTACTGCAGGAACCGAAAAATCTTACCTCATATCTTGCCTCAAATTTGCACTTCAAACTGTATCTGAACAAAATGTCTGCTCACTTCTTCTCTTTGCTCCAACTGGTGTTGCTGCTTTTAACATACATGCATTTACAATACATTCTTCTCTTCGAATACCCAATGGTGAAATGCACCCTCTTGAAGGCCAATCCCTTTCAAAACTTCAAGAAGAACTTTGCCATATTCACTATATTCTCATAGATGATGAGCTTTATTGGTCCAAAAATGTTGACTCAAATTGATGTACGCTTATGTCAAGCTTTCCCCTTGCAATGTACAATCCCATTTGGTGGTTGATCCATAATTCTTATTGGTGAATTTGGACAATTACCTCCTATAAAAGACATCCCCATGTATGCAGACTCATCCATTGGAACTTCTCTTTGGTGTACATTTGATACTTTTATCATGCTCAAAACAATTTTCCGACAACAAGGAAATAGTGCTTCTCAAACCGCCTTTCGGCAGCTCTTGCTAAACCTTCAAAATGCAACACCAATCGTTGAAGATTGGGCACTCCTAATGACAAGAACAACCTCATGCCTTTCACATGTCGAAAATTCTTCATTTGAACAATCTATCCATTTGTATCCCACAAATAGCTCGGTCGCACTACACAACAAACACATGCTGAAACAACTTAATATGCCAATTGCACATTGCTTTGCAGAACAAAGGAACCAAAATTCCCATCAATCCATTGATGATGAACAACTGGCATTAAAGGTCCTTCTTTTTGTTGGTCAACAAGTCATGTTAACTGCTAATTTATGGGTTCAAGCAGGACTTGTTAACAACTCACTTGGAAAAGTCATTCATATTGACTACAAGTCAAATGAGAAACCTCCTACCTTTCCATCATTTGTTGTTGTCGAATTCCTGCATTACAAAGGACCCTTATGGGATGCTTCTAATCCTACTTATGTTCCAATATCTACAATAACAAGAGGATCCTGTAGACAAATACCACTTCGAATGCCATGGGGTTTAACAATTCATAAATCCCAAGGTATGGCCCTACAAAATGTAACAATAGATATTGGAAACATTGACAGACAAGGGCTTATAGTCACTACAATATCAAAGTTTACATCTCTTTTAGGCCTACACATTTCTCCACCTTTCTCTTTTTCCAGATACTCCTGAATGCAAGGCAATCGATATGTCGAACGTAGAAAACAAGAGGAAATCTTACTTGCTTCAAAGTCTTTAAAACCTACTTCTACTTGAATCTTCTTATTGTCTGCTGTATAAATGTACTATTTTCTTTGGTCACTTGTTTATGTAAAATATCTACTTTTGTTTCAATAAAGATCCAAGAAAATTTTAAATATATACCTAGAAATTGGAGTTTTGGTTTTTAAATTGTTGTTTGTTTGAGCAACCTCAAAATAAGACAATC
The DNA here is from genome assembly GCA_001517045.1 of Pseudotsuga menziesii. Lineage (NCBI taxonomy): Eukaryota > Viridiplantae > Streptophyta > Pinopsida > Pinales > Pinaceae > Pseudotsuga > Pseudotsuga menziesii. Next base: position 56,429 of record LPNX011045988.1, on the reverse strand, counting down.
TCCCTACCTTGTAGAGGAACTAGGCACAGTTCTAAAAGAGAATTACAACAATGGCTATTAGGATAGAACTTATGGTGGTGGACATGGGTCCTTTACCTATAATTGCATTTGGTGAGGCTCCCCATCCAAACTCATATCTACCTGTTGAAATTTCCAACAATTGTGTTGGAAATAGGTCCAACAGTTTTTCCATTAAAATATGTAACACGACCAATTTGTATCACCTGTTTCTGAATATTTTTCTCTAGTTTGTTCCATGTAAACTCAACCTCCTACTCTCTAAGTGCATTTCCAAGTCACCATTCAAGTCCCAAGTCAAAATTAAAAAACCATAGCATCTAGGGAGTATAATTATAAAACCCGAGCCTCATTGTGAAGAACTGCGTAAATCTATTTAAGAGCACCTATTTATAAGAAACTTGTTATATTATTTAGATAAAATGGACAAAATATCACTCATGTTACTGACTGGTTCACTTAGCAACCATGAAGCATTACCAAAGTTAAATTTAGCACAAAAGAGCTAAGTTAGTCATCAAGAAAGAAAGTCTTGGTATTTTAGATTCATGTATATGCTCTAAATACAAAGGTTAACACCAACAATGTCTTATAGTAACAACTTCATGTCTTTCTCTCTGGGATGCCCCTTTTTCTCACAAGTTATAGGAATCTATAAAATTGAGTTTCTACTTTTCTAAAAAACTAAATCAACACATTAAAAAATTAACATGTGTATAACCAAATTTACTGTGTAATCATTTGCAAAAATATATAAAGATTTTAATAAAATAAACTCTATTAAAGTTTGTCAGTACATGAGTCACTAGCAAGGCTGTGAATAAATGTACTAATTGATCACAAAATACTAAGAGTAATATTGATCCATCTGAAATAGGAAAACTCATAATTCGTTAAGGAAACTTAATCAAATAAACAACAAGAGATATGAAAGAATATCATAACTGTATTAAATAGATTTGCACAAAATTACAAAACCTCAATTAAATAGAGGTATCTCTAGTCTCTTGTCCAGATTTTTCCCTTCCAAAAAGTCCCTATTACATGTGAAACCCACCCTTTAAATAATTATTACAAAGGGTAGATTTCCATCAAATTGGGATTGACAAATCTAAATAAAACTAATATCCAAGGAAATCCCTCCATCTATTCCAAATCCCTAGCAATTCCTCAATGTTGGGATATTTAGCTGATTCAAAACCAACTTGAGCATCACATTTATAATTCTCCATTTCGTTTTTAGCTAACTTATGCCAGATGCGGATGTAAACATGGACCTTTCCCTCAATAGCCAACGATTGTCTGATTAAGTGATCCACATCTTCAATGGTTATATGATTGAGCCCTTGTATTTTCTCCCTTGCTTCATCTCTCTGGCGTTCAACCTGATCCATCATCAATTTTGGAGGACAGGATTTTTCAATAAGATCTACTATGAGAAAAAGCAAAGCCTCCATGATACTGTCAACAACATACCATCTTCTTCCACACAAGGCTTGTGCCTTTTTTATAGTCTCTTCGACCATCTCATTAAGATCAAGCCAAGAACGGAGTACTGTTCTGAATTTCTTTAGCTGAAAGATGCTGAGGATGATGATGTTTTCTAGTGTGTCCTTCATGTACCTTTTCCAATCCATAATGTCATCACAAGCCTTCGAATCTTTCTCCCTCTTTTCCACCTAATCTTGAAGTACAACAGCCATCTGACCAAAAGGAAAATAGGTTTCATAAATATCATTTGAATCATGGAACAAGTCAGTTATTAACTCATAATGCTCCTGATTTGTCCTTATAGCCAACTCCTTAAATTCTTCTTGTGAAAACCTGGAGAACGAAGAGGGAGCTGCACTTGCAGTTGCATCTTCACATTCCTTTTCAAGTGAAGCTATCCTCTATGTAAAGGCAACATTTGAAGTCTTCTCATTTTGCAGCTCAACCTGAAGAGAGGCCCTTTTGACCTGTAGTTCATTGTACTTATCCTTAGATGTCTTCATAAGATCAATAACATGAGCCTCGTGTTCCCTTTTAGTATTCTCAAGTTCTTCCTTCAACTGGGTTAAATCTTCTTTCCTCCTGTCAAACTCCCTGTTTAAAGTGTTAACATCATGGAGATTAGCACCTGTGAATGCACCCAAAGTAGCAGTTGTATCTGTTGCGTCTGCCTATGGGTCACTGGACTACTAATTCCAAACTATTTGCTCAGAAATAGATACTTCCATCCCACTTTGATCCATCGTCCTCTTTTTTCCCTTTCTGATCACTGCTTTATCAGGATTGCTATAATAATAATCTCCAAGAGAGACAATAATGTCTTCATCAAATTCAGCTCTTGGATCAATGGATCTAGAGGTGTCAATCACTATAGACACCAAAGAGGATGTTTGAGTAATGAAAGGAGAGGGAATGGTCATGGTAATGTGAGTGGTCAAAGGAAAAATGTTTTGAACAACGACTATTTCAAAGATTGAAGACAAGAGTGGCGTTGAAGATTCAGAAGATGGGAAGTGGAGATTGATAGCTGGAAGTGGTGAGGAAGAGACTAAATCATTTTCAGTACCAGATGATGTTGACAGAGTAACTGAGGGTGCATGTATAGGAATATTGAAAATTGCTGCTTGTGAATTTCTTTGAACAGGGGCTATTTCAGGGATACAAGAGAGAAGTGAGGTTGAAGATTCAGAAGATGGGAAGTGGGGATTGAGAGTTGGAATTGGTGAGGAAAACACCAAAACCTTTTTAGTACGAGATGATGTTGACAAAGTAACTGATGATAGCTCTAGGGGAATCTTCAAAATTGGTGCTTCTGAAATGTTTTGAACAAGGTCTATTTGAACGATTGAAGAGGAGAGTGGGGTTCAAGATTCAGAAGATGGGAAGAGGACATTGACAGATGGAAGTGGTGAGAAAGACACCAAAACCTTTTCAGTACCAGACAATGTTGACAAAGTAACTGACGGTAGGTATAAGGGAATCTTGAAAATTGGTGCTTATGAAATAATAGGTAGTGAGATAGAGGTTTGCACAGGATCAGTTGTGATAGATTCAGGTGTAGAGGTCAAATCCTGATACAATTGAGACAGTGTAGGTGATATGCGTGCTCCTGCAGGCAAGGTAGATAAAGTATGAATGGATGAAAGGAGCAATCCTGAATACGAGCAGCTAGAAATATAAGAAGATTGTGAAACTGTAGAGACAGGGATAAAACCTTTCTTACTATCACCATTCAACAAATCTGTGAATGATTGCAAATATTGATCCACCTCTTCAGTGACAGGTGTAGAGGCTATCACGTCTTCTTCTAAATCTGAATCAACCAAATTGATAGTAGGAGTTGTAGAGGAAGAAGCCTTCACCTTCAATCTTTTGAATGGTTTTTGCTCAATTATTTCTTGATTATCACTTGGCTGACTGATTGTAGCAATCACCGGGATATCAGTAACAGTCTCAGCAGCTGTAGCTGCCTGAGTATTCAACACAGAGGTCATCATTGCCAGCTTCTGTTTTGACTGTGTTGATGTAAGTATTAAGGCTTTGACCTGCTGGGTAACTGGTACCTTTGGAAGGTCTTCCATTAGACCTTTTCCCTTGTCTCCATCCACAAAAAGTTTCCATTGATGAATTTTTCGTTGCTTCATATTCCTTTTCTTCTCTGTCCTTTCTTACTTTCTCTAAGAGGCCAATCTATAGTGCCCTGTAAGACTGAATCCTGTCTTTTAGTTCCTTTTGATGCTGCAAGAAGTGGGCTTGCTCATCCTTGCTTTTGGCTCTCCCCAAGACTTCAGAAAATGTACTAACACCCTGGTAAATGGAATCATCGGGAATTTCCTCATGCACATAATTAATTTTTATATGGTATTGCTTAAAGTGAGCATCGAGGAATCCCTTGGGATCGTGTTTTCTCTTGCTAGCAAAACCAAGCTTCAAGGACTGTATTTGTTCACCCAATACTGTAGCCCAGGTTGATGTTGGGCTAACCAATGATCCGAGGTTCATAGGGAATTTGGGCCAAGCTTTTTTCTTAGGGCCAATTAGCTTCCTGTAAACCTCATCATTGACAGTTTGGGAAGCCACTTCTTCTAGAACCAACCTGTCAGGGACAATTTTGGGTAGCATATGAACAATGTTGCTACCATATATCCTGATGTACGAAAAATACTCACCAACATACCAGTCACCCATTGAACCAATCAAAGTTGTGGCTTCAGGTGAAAATGCAGGAGCTTCCTTTTTAAATATTGAAAAATAGATGGTGCCAAGGAAGTATTCACATATATCATAGAACCTGGGTGCATAGTTAGTATCCCACATTTCTGAATAATAAATGGGCACCGGGGGGGCCAAAAAACAACACTTCCATCCCAAATTAGGATATTGGAACTCAACGCAAAATATATCATAAATGAAGGTTGAAAAGAAGAAATTGGGTTTCTTTCTGGCAGTGGCCTTCTGGTAGTCTTGGATAGAAATTTTGAGTTCTAGCGACAACATGGATTCCCACGAGAAAGAATTGTCGGTTGCTAAAACATGATGAGCTACTGGAGCTCATTCAGCCTTGAACAGAGAACAATTAGGAAGGCCATACAGTCTACATAACATAGCCGCCAATAAGGAAGACGGTTCTTTGAACAAGGTAATAGGGTAAAGGTCGTCAGACCTCTTTGAGAATTTATTAGGTCGGTGCATCCACAATTTTAATATTTCTTCGAAATTGAACCTACTTTTTGAGGATTTTGCAAATTCTGCATTGGAGGGGTTGTCTTACCGGTTTAAGGGCATAAGCCTTCATAAATACATCGGGACGAAAATTGGCTATCTCTAACCCTCTACTATCGTTCAAAAAATGATATTTCAGGTCCGCATGTTCTACTATCCATTTGACCGCGTCATTGTAGGGGAGGATAGCAGGTCTAGCAGCAATAGAATGAAGTCCAGAATCCCTGATTCTTTCGTAAGCCAACTGGTTGTCTTGAATATCAGAAAAATTGTCATTGTAAAAAATTGCATAAACCCTACGCCATTCAATTTGGTAGGTATCAGTGATTCTGCCACTGGTATCTGAGAAAATACCAAAGTTCGGATCCTTAGTTAACATATCCTTTTGCTAGTTTTTGCAGCAGGTAGATCTTGCCATTGTTGCAAATTGGAAACACTCTGTTTAAAAGAAAAAACAATGGGAAGCAAAAATTAAAACTAACTCAGGCTTGAATACAGTAATAAATTGAATGAAGAAATGACCAAGATACTAACCTGTAATCAAACTAGAATGTGATGAAGTTGCTTGGTAAAATTCACACAACGCAGTAATTCGCAACAGTAAAAAATTGGTAAAGGACCAGCCTATATATATATTGTATGCGCATCAAATAAGGAAAGCATGATTAAAACAAATGGACGGCCGAGATTAAACCTGGCAGGATGTGGGATCATAACGATATATTGCAAATATTATTTCTTCCGCATCCCGAATCCCGCATCCCGCAATCCGGCTTGCGAGAGCTTGAAATTTATTATTTGTAGTAAGTTCCATCGCACAACCCGTATCCCTAAATTTGCGGTTGCGGGATTTGGGAGAATTTTTGTAAGTATTGTGTGTCATCCCGCTAATCTTTCCCGAAACCCGCATCCCGCAATTTGCCGGTTCCGGGTTACCGAAATTGAGATACGAAATTCATGATGCGGGATACCAGAAGACAATAAATGAAGTTGTATTCAATCTTTCCTGAAACACGCATCCAAAAATTTGCGGTTGCGGGATGTGGGAAAACTTTTTGTAAGTATTGTGTGTCATCCCGCTAATCTTTCCTGAAACCCGCATCCCGCAATTTTCAGGTTGTGGGTTGCGGGAGCTTGAAATTTATTATTATTTGCAAATATTCGGCATACTCATTACACGGGTTAGTTTTAAGTTGCTGTCAGTTAATTTTTATCATTTCTTGCAAAATTTATAATCGAAAATTGAAACCCCAAAACACAACAAGTAAAATTCACGCAGTGCAATAATTCGCAACAGTAAAAAATTGGTAAAGAAATTGTAAAAGACCAACCTATATATATATTGTATGCGGGTCAAATAAGGAAAGCAGGATTAAAACAAATGGATGACCGAGATTAAACTTGGCTGGATGCGGGATCATAACGATATATTGCAAATATTATTTCATTCCGCATCCCGAATCCCGCATCCTGTAATCTAGGTTGCGCGAGCTTGAAATTTATTATTTACAGAAATTTCCATCGCACAACTCGCATCCCACAATTCACGATGTGGAATACTGGAAGACAAAATAAATGAAGTTGTATCCAATCTTTCTCTAAACACGCACCCCACAACCCGCATCCCGAAATGTGCGGTTGCGGGATGCGGGATGCAGGATAATATTTGTAAGTACTGTGTGTCATCCTGCTAATCTTTCCCAAAACCTGCATCCCACAATTTTCAGGTTGCCGGTTGTGGGAGCTTGAAATTTATTATTATTTGTAAATATTTGGCATACTCATTGCATGTAATTTTAAGTTTCTCTCAGTTAATTTTTATTATTTCTTGCAAAATTTATAATCGAAAATTGAAACCCCAAAACACAACAGTTATAAATGTCTTAACCTAAAATTTCAAAACTCAGTATTAATATGCAGTCTCCCAAGGTAAGTCACAAATGTTGGCTTGCTTTTTTTGCACCTCTTGGTGCAAATGCTAGTGTTAAAGCATTTGGATGCACTATGTATAAGATTTTAGTCAAATATTTTAAGTGAACACTTTACCCATTTTGAGAAAATTACAATGGATTTGATAAATGAAAAAAAATATAAACTTGGTAAATAATAAAATGAAAAAAATTATTAATTAAAAAACATCTGCAAGATGTAGAACAGTTGGTGGCAGGGTATAGTTAAGATGCCCCCTAAGTTAGAACCTGTCGGATACCAAAAAATCCAACACCACTTTACCAATAAAAAAACTATTAATGTAAAAAACAATAAATTTTTTTTCTTGAGAAAGATAAAAGTAAAGAGTTCAAAATATTACAATTAAATAATTGCAAAAAAAAATGAACATACTTTTAAGTTCTTAGGAAATTGTTAAAAATATGATGACTTTAAAACAAATATACAATAGTTAAAATTATACAATATATTTATTATATAATAGACGATATAAACCTTTTAGCATTTTTTATGAACATACTTTTAAGTTCTTAGGAAATTGTTAAAAATATGATGATGAGATAATAATAACTTTAAAACAAATATACAATAGTTAAAATTATATAATATATTTATTATATAATAGATGGTTTAAACCTTTTAGCATTTCTTTTATTAACTCCATCTTTATATGATTAATACGGTGTGAATAATATTACGTTTAAACTTTTAACAAATTTTTATATCTTGATTATTTTTAAAATAAATTTAGTTTTTATATGATATTAACTTATTTATATAGTTTGTGGTCTGATTAGACGATAGGGATCAAATGATTGAGAGATAGTTATGGAATAGAAGACACTTTAAAAAGATTTTTTATTCATCAAATTTTAAGTGTGAGTTATCCATGCCTAGCTACATGTTATTTTTTATATTCTTTTTATTTTTATTTCACATTTTTCTAGTTATCTGCCATAAACTATTACTTACACATTCATCACACCTAGCTACTAATTATTTTTTATATTCTTTGCTTATAATTATTTATTTCTAATTAGCAATTAATTAAAATCAATCTACATAATATATGTCTTAACTTTGTCTATACATTTATAAAAAAAACAACATAAATCATAATCCACCACAAAATTCTCCAATAATAACAACCCATTATTTTTCTTTCACAAAAAACATAAATCATAATCCACCAAAAAAATCTCCAATAATAACAACCCATTATTTTTCTTTCACAATAGAAAGATGCATGACTTAGATAATTGACGTGACGAGATACAGAGGCAATTACAAGAAAGTAAGGGGCAATTACAAGGAAAGAGAGTGTTGACTGTAAAATCTAAAATAGTTTCTCTTTGCCTCACCGACTCGACCGTCGAATATAAATATGTAGAGAGGCAGGAACACACAACTCACAGGGGTTTGAGAGACATTGTAGTGAGAGAGAGGGAGAAATGGATCAGATTCTTGTGATATCATTGTTGCTTCTAGTTATGTGCAGAGGCATCACATCCTCCGCAGCAACGTCGTATGACCGCATGCCCGGTGGAATTACTTCACTCCAACCACCTCATTCTGACTCTTTTGCACGCAGGGTGCAGGAGGAAGCTGGTGGTTAATTCATGGAGGCCCACGATCAAAGGGTGGAGGAAGCTGGTGGTGAATTCATGGTCGAGGAGGTGCATGCTCTCTTGTCATTCAGAAAGTCCGTCACAGCCGATCCATGGAGAAAGCTCTCCAATTGGACGGCAGAGAACTCCTTCAATATTTTCTCATGGTGGTATGGTATTCGCTGCACACATGATCGCCACACTACAAGAAGAGTTGTCGCCATTGACCTTCATGTAGATCTGGATCTAGATGTATATGAAGGATATTTGGAAGGTACAGTTTCGTCTTCCCTTGGTAGCCTCTCATCATTGGCTACTTTGAATCTCTCTGGTAATTATTTCAGTGGAAGAATTCCACGGGAGTTGGGCCACTTGAAAGCCCTCCGAGTCCTTGATCTGAGCTTTAATGACATGAACGGTTCTATTCCAGTGGAGGTGGGCCAGTTGAAAGCATTGCGAGTCCTTGACGTGAGCGGCAATTTTCTGAACGGTTATATTCTAGTGGAGTTGGGCCAGTTGAAAGCATTGCGAGTCCTTGACGTGGGAGGCAATGATCTGAACGGTTCTATTCCAGTGGAGTTGGGCCAGTTGAAAGCATTGCGAGTCCTTGACGTGGGAGGCAATGATCTGAACGGTTCTATTCCAGTGGAGTTGGGCCAGTTGAAAGCATTGCGAGTCCTTGACGTGGGAGGCAATGATCTGAACGGTTCTATTCCAGTGGAGTTGGGCCAGTTGAAAGCATTGCGAGTCCTTGACGTGGGAGGCAATGATCTGAACGGTTCTATTCCAGTGGAGTTGGGCCTGCTGCGGAAGCTAGAGCAGTTGAATCTTGATGCCAACTACTTCTCAGGCAATATACCACGCCAGTTAGGTAATTTGACACACCTTACACACTTATCCATTTCAGGATTTCAATTTTCCAATTCCATTCCATCTGAAATATTCCGGCTTCCCCTCTCCTATCTATTGCTTTGTCTAAACTTCACAGGGAGAAGCGTACCTAAAGCCATTGGCAATTTGACCAAGTTGACGCACTTAGCTCTTCCCGAAACTGGAGCCATTACCATACCTCGAGAAATTGCTAATTTGACCAGGTTAACATATTTAGATCTTTCCTCTAATAGTCTCACTACCATGCCTCGAGAAATTGCTAATTTGACCAGGTTAACATATTTAGATCTTACCTTTAATAGTCTCACTGCAAACATCCCGTTAACCCTTGTCACCAATTTCAGTCGTTTAACTACTCTACACCTTGGAGGCAATATGCTTACGGGTAGCATACCTGTAGCCCTCGGCAATTTGAGTCAATTAACTACTCTTGATCTTCAAGATAATATGCTTAATGGTAGTATATCTAAATCTATTACAAATTTAAAGAAGCTCGAACTTCTTTCACTCTTCTATAATAGTTTGACTGGGCCAATTCCAAGAGCCACCAATTTCAGTCGTTTAACTACTCTTGACCTTGGAAACAATATGCTTACGGGTAGCATACCTGTAGCCTTCGGCAATTTGAGTCAATTAACTACACTTGACCTTGCAGATAATATGCTTAATGGCAGTATACCTAAATCTATTACAAATTTAAAGAAGCTCGGATATCTTTATCTCTCGAATAATCGTTTGACAGGGGCAATTCCAAGAGCCATTGGAAAACTTCAGTCATTGAATTTTTTATATTTGGATTCAAACCATTTGACTGGACGAATTCCATATAGTTTAGGTAAGCTAAAAGCTCTGCAGCGCCTAAACATATATAATAATAGTTGTATTGGGAATATTCCTAATAGTATTTATGGTTTGGTTTCACTTGAAATATTAGATCTATCTCAGAATAGATTAGAGGGACCAATTCCAAATGAGCGCATCTACAATTGGCCTAGTTTAAATATTTTCTCTGCACATTCTAACAACTTTTCTGGACCTCTTCCATCATCATTAACCAACTGTACCAAGATTTCGATGTTGGATCTAAGTAAAAATGGATTTACAGGTGAGCTTCCTCCATACCTTGCAAAATTCCGTCACTTGGGAATTTTAGATGTTGGTTATAATAAACTTCATGGCACTATTCCTAATTGGATTACAAATTTTACAAACTTGTTTGTGTTGGTATTATCCAATAATAAGTTTAGCGGAAGAATACCCTCGCATCTTGAGAGACTCCAAGGGTTTAAAACTTTAAATATGGCCAAGTATGATTCTGAAATGGCAATTGACATGAAAGGAATTGACTATAATTTTTCATATATCTTGTTCACAAACAAGATATTTGATTTGTCTCAGAATAGTCTTACAGGAGAAATACCTATAAGCATAAGAAGTATGAATAGCTTGCGGTTGCTGAATTTATCCGTGAATCAATTGGAAGGGAAAATACCTGCATGTCTTGGTGAGATATCTACTCTAGAGGTGTTGGACTTGTCCAAAAATAAATTGCAAGGAGAAATTCCTCATGAGCTTTCTAAATTATCAATGTTGGCTTCTCTAGATGTTTCAACGAACAACCTATGTGGGCAAATTCCATCAGGGACACAATTTTACACTTTTAATGTGACTTCATTTCAAAGGAATCAATGCTTGTGCGGGTTTCCTCTACAACCATGCAAACAAAATGATAAGTTTGTAGCCAGAGATAATGGTAGCAAGAGTAAAGTTAAAACAAGATGGTTGAGCCATGTAAATGAAGAAGTATCTTTGATAGCATTGGAGTTGGGTGCAGGGATCGGATTTGGGGGAGTAGTTGCTATGTTCATTGCTTGGGATAGAGCAAGGTGCTGGGTACTCGGTTTGCCTCCCAAGAGCACAAGAAAACCATTTTATAGACTCTACCGATTCCCTACATAGCTCAATAAAACTTATCTAAATACATTATTATCTTAATGTATATGATGTTGCTTATTGGTATAGTATTTGACTAGCCGATATATATCAATGTCTTAGTAAATGTAAAGATATAATGTTAGAATGTAAAGAAACAACGTTTCTCAAATAATATAAATTATATTTTAAAGAGTTGATTTTGATGGGATGTGAGTTAGCACAAGAGGTCAATTCATAGAGATTCAAATTAACCAATTTTATTATTTAAGATCCCACTAGAGTGAGAGTGAGAGCATTGCATGAATTAAACAATTTTGATAACTATATCTAAAACCCTTTTTGTACATGTATAAATGTTTTTTTACTGATGTTTAGTAAGTTATAAATCATTCACATTCACTTGGAAAAAATATGATATATTTGACATTGTCACTTTAAAGTTTTTAAAGTATATCAAAATCAAAATAAATAGCACATATTGTTTATTAGAATATAAAACTTTAAGAATAATGGATGATTTTATATAAATGGTCGTTTGAAATTATACATTTAAAAAAATGATATCAAAATAATTTTGTATACATGCTATGTAACTATGACTTGTCCTATATTAAGGAGATGCTTTCAATCATTTTTTTATTCAAATCTGTTTCATCTTTAAGAGTATATGCTCCTTGTCCTATATTAAGGAGATGTTTTCAATCATTTTTTGTATTCAACCTATGGCCATCTTTAAGAGTATATGCTTATAGGTTATACACAAAAGTACTTTTTCCATGTATTGCATCCCTTTGTCTCTTAAAGAAAAACGATTCCTAGCTCTATGAACTTTTTGTTGATAAAAGGTCGATAACTTCAATTCTATATTTTCTAATCTAGAAACATTTTGGGAATCGCTTTTGTGCTTGCTAGTTAGCTTTAAAGCAATTCCTATTGATATTCTAGTAGACTTGGTGAAGAACTTAAACCATTTTTTGAAGTGTAAAATTCATTATAGTTTATTATGGTAATCACCTTTTTGCTTGCTAGTAAGTTTAAAAGCAATTCCTATTGATATTGTAGTATTGTAGTAGACTTTGGTGAAAAGTTTAAACAAATATTTGAAGTGTAAAATTCATTATAATTTATTAATTATTTTCAAGCTAAAACTACAGTATCAATTGTTACATACTAATATATATGTTCTTATTAAATAAACAATCTTAGTGGTCATATTTATTTGGGAAAAATGACCAAATATTTCTAATTTGACTGAAATTATTTAAGAAATATCCCAATAAATAAAAAGGATTTTGCTAAGCATGTGGATTTATAGCTTGTGAGATACGTTATTGAATTATATAATGCCCCCAAAGTGATGTTTTGCAAGTGAAAATGATGTAGTCAGAAGGGAAAAGGCACTTTCACAAATGCAAGACAACAACATATGAAAAAAAGTCATATTTAGTTTTTGAGGGAAATCTTTTAACATTAATCAAAGTCACTTTTAACATTAATCAGAGTCAGTTTATCAAGGGAGTGCGTGAGAGAACTCTAGCCATGAATTAATGAATATAAAATCCATCCAAATATGAGGAGAGTTTCATTTCCTATGGACAGATGGTCACAAGTCCTTAGAAATTGAATGTTTACATACAAACAAAGATACAAACTATTTAACAAATCAAATTTCTCATTAGGTTATTAAGAAATTGAGCTTACATTTAAAACTTTCCTTTCAATTTTATTGAAAACATCTTGAACATAGATGTCAAGTCTTTTGGTAACCATTTTAAAAAGCACCACTCTATAACTGTAAGCATATCCTTTTGAGTGTACGCAAATTCTACATGTAAATATACTAATCAGATCAGACCATTATTATGATGAAACTCACCTCAAACAGTAAACAATATTAGCGTTGTCCCGGCAAATATTTTGAAATTCATACACTCCTTGCAGTTCAATTGAGATGAAACGAAACTAGCTACTAACAAAGATTTTTTGCAGCTTTACTTGGTGTGATATGACCTATGGAGCCTCTAAGCGTAGTTGAAATCTTGCTACAATGAAATTGGGTATTGATTAACCATGCAATTCTTAAATCATTGACGTGTGCCTCAAACTTGTTATCAAGAAGAATATTGCGAAGAATATTGCGGGCTTTTAATATTGCAGTGGAAAATATCCCCGATTCCACATTCTTCATGTAAATACACCGACGCGTGTGAAACGCCGACAGAAGTTTGGAGCCTCATCACCCATCCAAGGTGAGTAGAGTTCTCGTGTAAGTGCATGTCTAAAATACCAGTGCGCATGAATTGGAATATGAGGATATTGATATTCGAATTGGAAACTACACCCATAATTTTAACAAGGTTTCAATACCTAATTTTACCAAGTGTCTTGCACTTTGTCCTAAAACTACTTTGGGCCTTTGCTTCTAATTGAATATTGAACTTTTTAATTGTAATAATGAAAAAAAAAATCCAATTAAAAACAAAAGAAAGAAATTTTCAATGAAGAAACAAAAGAAGGGAAACATCCCTCCTTAGTTTGGGAGGTTTCTATACATAGGTTTTATTTATTTATTCTTTAATTTCATGGTTTGGAACAAACTTATATATAAATTAAATAAATATAAAAATATAAAAATAACTAGATTTCAAAACTTTATATATATTTGTATGAAAATAATAGAAAAAAACTAAAACAATAGTCTCTACAAAGACTAGCATATGTACATTAGTAATTAACTTAATGTTTAAATTTTCTATGTTTACTATTTTAATAAATAATGAAACTGTATTTTAATAATATAAAAACATAAAATATATTAATAAATAATATTGTTTATGTAATTATTTATGAATTTCATAACTATAATTTATAATATTTAAAAAATAGAAAATAATATTAATATAAAAAAAATAGAAAATAATGTTATTTTATTAATTTTTTTGAATTCAATTTTAATTAATAAATTGCATTTTGTATTGGTTGTGTTACAAATAAACTTGTAACAAAGTTAAGCGATATAAATAAGTTTGAAAGATGTAATAAGTCATCAAACATTATAGTTTTTATAAATAATATTATTTAAAGGATAAATAGTAATTTTAGTTGATTTATTAAATTAAAAGTAAAACAAATTTTATTATTATTATAAATTAAATTATAAAGTTTAAAAAAAATGCAAATAAAAATATTTTTGTATTTGAACTTGGGTTTTTACTTTGAACTCGATATAGTGTTAGTACCAAAAGTCTTTTAAATATATAAGGCTCTTCAACTTCATTTCCTTCAAAATTATTTTATAGGCTTTTCAAATTTCATTTCTAACTAACCCCACCAGAGATAGGCTAACTAACCCCACCAGTTTCGCTCGACAGGTTGACCAAGATGGGAAATATTATATAGATGGATAGTAACTTGGGAATAAGGTGCAGGCCTCCCCCGACATATTATTCTTCTGTCCACGTTATTTATTTTCTCTTTCACAAAACTTTAAGTTAGAAAATGGCTATTTGTTTAAGTGGTTGTAGTAAAATATAACTCTGTAAAGATTGGCATGGACATTATGGAAAATAATGTACGAGTTAGAAAATCTGAGGCCGAGAGTTATACGAGTTTTAAAGAAATCGTAGTAAAGTCCATGCCAAAAAAATAATGATAGTAATGGTGTTGGGGAATTGGAAAATTTTAGGTTATAGAGTAAAGGGAAAACCATATTGATTTATTTTATGTTCGAGATATAAAGGTGAATAAGTTGAAGAGATGATGATAGAGTTTGGAAATTTCTGAGATAATTATAATAATTTTTTTTTTCATTTTTATATGTAATTTTTATTGTTAAATAAATATAAATATATTTATTAAAAAAATAAATATAAATATATTTATTAAAAAAATAAATATAAAAAAATTTAGATTATTATTTTTTATTTATTCGATTTTTCCTAATAAAAAATTCACATGCTCACGGTCATGGCTTGCCTCTCGTACTGACAGGTTCACTAATCCCCCAGTCAAAACCAGCACGAGAAATCAGCGTTCTTTAGAGCCTTTCCTTTCCTTTAATTGACGCCTTTCTAGAGCATCTCAAGGAGGTCGGAGTAATTAAAATTTATGAGTTTTGAGTGACAATTTTTTATTTTTTTAATATTATTATTATTTTATAAATTTATAAATATTAATGGTTGAATATAAACACATTATCAAGATATCACTGAGTAAGAGAAAAAGAAAACAATTGAGAACGAAAGATAGTATGGAATAAAAAAAGGTTAGGAAAAGCTTAGGACAACTAAGAGAAGAGAGATTAGAGATGTCTATATTGACTTGTCTTGAGTTGGACATAGGAGTGGGACACATGGGTGAATACACCAGTGGTTGAAGTTTTCTTGAATATAGAGAAAATTATATTGTACTCCAAAGCATGTGAAATTTTCTTGAATATAGAGAAAATTATATTGTACTCCAAAGTATGTGTTTTTATCATATTGACCTGACTTCATCACGGTGAAGAAATGGGGAATTTTTTATGGGGATGAATTGACTTGACTTCATCAAGGTGAAGAAATGGGGAATTTTTTATGAGGGTGAATTGACTTGGTTTCATGAGGGTGAAGAAATGGCAATTTTTGTTAATTATGAGTGTGAGAAAAATACAAAGTTAATGATGGAGTTGGAAAATTGTGATATTGACTTGGGAATCTTGTTAATTATAGGAGTGAGAAAAAACAAAGTTAATGATGGAGTTGGAAAATTGTGATATTGACTTGACTTCATAAAGGTGAAGAAATGGGAATCTTGTTAATTATAGGGGTGAGAAAAAACAAAGTTAATGATAGAGTTGGAAAATTGTGAAATAATTATAGAAAAATAAAATGCTTGGAGAATTTTTTATGGGGATGAATTGAGTTGACTTCATGAAGGTGAAGAAATGGGGAATTTTTTATGAGGGTGAATTGACTTGATTTCATGAGGGTGAAGAAATGGCGATTTTTGTTAATTACGAGTGTGAGAAAAATACAAAGTTAATGACGGAGTTGGAAAATTGTGATATTGACTTGACTTCATAAAGGTGAAGAAATGGGAATCTTGTTAATTATAGGAGTGAGAAAAAACAAAGTAAATGATAAAGTTGGAAAATTGTGAAATAACTATAAAAAAATAAAATGCTTGAATCCACTCTAATAATATAGATTCCAAGATAAATAGAAAAAAAATCAATATTTTTTTGAAAACTTGACTCTATATCATTTTACTTTTACAACCTCATATTATATATATATATATATATAAATGTAATTCCTAATTTTCAATAGTTATTTTTAAAAATTGTATTTACTTATAGAATAAAAATATAATTTTTCTATATTAAAAATTCATATTTGTATTATTATCATCATTCTTTCTCAATTCTAAATATTAACGTCACACCTCTTATCAAATTCTGAATATTAACCACACACCTTTTATCCACATTAAGATATTAACGTCACACCTCTAATATTAACCTCACACCTCTTATCCATATTAAGGTAATAACTTGCTTTATATCATGTAAATATGGTTTTTTATTTAAAAAAATAAAATCTAATTAGATATATAACATTAAAAACAATTTATTTTTGATATTATGTGAATATGTTTTTTTTTTTGAAAATAAATAAAATCTAATTATTTATAATAGTAAAAATAATTATATATATATATATGTGTGTGTAAAATTTTCATTTATGTAAAACTCCATAAAGTTCATATATTTAAAACTAAAAACATAAATAAACTATAAAACAATATTTAAATTTAAACTTGTATTTCTTTTTCAATAGGTTTGTGAAGAAGGAAAATTTAAAATTTATATTAAAGTTTGGTTTATATGCATAAACTATTGTTGTTTAAAATTTAATGGTGCATATGGGAATGTGGGTATTCTAATGTAGCAATAGATGTTCACATTATTGAATTCTAAACAAATTTTTTTGTTTATGGAGTTTAATACTTTTATTTTCCAATTTTTCTTCTTTTTGTTTAAGGAGGGTTTTTCACTTTAAATACCAAATATAGAAGGATTTGTTTTATGGTCACTATGTAATAAGAGATATTGATATCCTAACGTAAAGGGATTGTCTAGGAAACACTTTTTTATATAAAGAAGAACTTGGATGGCTATTTCAAATGTTAATGCTAAGAAGATTTATATAGAAATATGCCATGTTTTGTGTGTTGATTCTACCATTTACAAGAAAGAGAATCTAGATAAAAATTGTTTTTACAATATCTTAAAATGTGATATTTAAAGTCTTAGAAATGAAGTTAATATCCTCTTGTTTTGAGACTTTAACCTTAGAACAACAACTAACAAATGAGCACCCTGTTGACATGCGTTTGAACAGTGCTAGAAGACCAACCATGTGTGACGTTGAGGGGTTGAAAGGTGGGGATCTGCTGAAGATCTTCCCAGTCAAATCTATTTCCAAAGTGTTAAGTTTAATTTTTGATGCACTAATTTTCCATGAGTTGGTCATGGGAGATCGAGCTCCCTCATCCATTTCTTGAATTGAGCACATCAAGCTTCCAAACTCAAAGCTTGAGGGTCATCCCTAAACTTTCCCTCTGCATAATTTGTCATGGCCTGACCAAACAAATCCTTCACATTCCAGAACAATCCTAGAGTGCATGTATACCATGTCTCGCAGGTTCTAGTAGAACCTGAATCATCAACCATGCTTTTCGGCTCACCAATTAACTGCTCAGAGTTGGGCTGGCGACCATTTTTGTGAATGTTGTGAGTTTCCATGTTCGCAATTTGCCACTAAACCTTGGGTCACACCATCTGATAAAAAATTCCATGCAGGGTCTTTTCCTTCTCCCCGAGATACCTAGGCATATGGGTGCACCATTGACCAGAAGAGGTTTTCCTCAAAGTGACCTCATTGTAAACCATGTCTAATAAAGCGGCCTAAAGATACCAATCCAAAAGATATAGGACAGAGTAAAGTATATGAGCTCTCTCACTATTGTCGGAACCATCTTGACAAAGTTTTTTACACATGCTTTTCAGAGATAACAACCACATCATGATGCTAACATTCATAGAGTAATGGAAATGATACCTTTCCATCACCATGAATACACTGGTTGTGGGGGAGTAGATAGTCGAAAGACAAAACAATTGAGCCTTGGTTCACTCGAGTAAGAAGAAGTCACCAGATCCCAACATCATGCTGAGAACAAAACATGTACACCAACACAGCTTTCCAAGAGTACACATGCCTATCTGCATGGCTGGCTCCCACGATAAGTTTGGAACTAGGCATGATCATGACACGAGGTGAAAGAAGGGACACGCCCATTGTGGACTAACCATTCTATTAACTTAAGCGATGATATCATCCCTAATTATATATGGCTAGATAAGGTCCTTGATTTAACTAGTAGATACAAAAGAAACCCTAAGAACTTGTTTGAGAATTTGTTTTCTACCAACTTGATAAAAATATATTAATTGCAACATTGTAATGAAGTTGTCAAAATCCAACTAAAGGACTAGTATTCATGGGTTTTGCAATGGTGTCATGGATATGTGTTATGTGGTATCCCTGTATATAATCAATAGTAAATTTTGACATACTAAATGTCTATGAGCCTAAATCTAGGCCTTTATCACTAACTCTAAACTTTGTTAGGCACAAAATCCATATAGAAGAGAATTTTCATAACGAAAAGAACTTGATCATTGACAAAAATAAAACTATTATTTTTTAAAGGTTTTAAAAATAATGGAATAAATATACTATTAAATAAGGACAGTATTGATTACCTCTATCATAATTTCACCTTAACCCCCTCCATTTTCATTAATAAATTCTCTATCAATATGTCAAGTAAAAAGGAAAATAGAAAATGACCAACCCTTGGTATGGTAAGAGTGTAAGAGTGCTAAAAAATACAATGGGGATGCTTCTAACTAATCATTAAAATTCAATAAGATAAATAGGTACAAAGCCCTAATTAAGAGAACAAAAAAATGGTATTATAAAAATAGGAAGCAAGATAAGCTTTTGCATCTCTCTAAGTTATATTCTAAGAAATTCTAGAGGTTGGTTGTAACTCATAAAGAAAAATAAACTAATATGATTCCCTTGAGAGACTAGAATTCCTACTTTAAAAATATTTATGAATTATCTGATGTCATGGACAACACTCAAACCCTTTTTATAAAGGAACTATCTCATAATCTATCTTCATCACAAGCTTAATAGGAAAGTTATAACATTGAGAAAAGGAAAAGTGGATGGTTGAAAGCTTATTATGAGCTTGAAAATAGTTTTAAATCGACAAACCTCTCATTTTGAGATAACAATAAACTTCTATTTAAGACTCTTGCACTTCTATTATCTTATATGGTTGTGAATTTTAGGGCTGCAACATCTATATATAATTGTGGAGAAGGATAGAGCAAATCCCAGAGTGTTTATACCTTATAATCTCAAAAGTAAAGGAAATATACCCTATCTTTTCCTCATAGAAGTAAGTCTCTCCCTCATCCAAAACATGGCTATGACTAAGTGCCTAATATATAAGAACATGATAAACAACATGTGGGACAATATGCTTCTCAAATATTTCTTCAAATGCTAGTCAAACCACTTGTGGATCATCCAAGTCTAGAATAAATATGTCGAGTCTTGGCCGAATCATTGGAAAATCAAGGAAGATGCCACTCTATAAAGTAATGATAATACTAAAAATATTGCTACATGTAAATTTAAGGAGAAATTGTGGTGCAATAAAGAATTATTGTATACGAGAAAATTAAAATACTATAAGAAGGTGATCAACCCTAATCTAGAAGATCAAAAGTTTCTATGTGTTTTAACTAGCATAAAGAAAAAAATTAACATTGTTAAAATAAGAACAAAGTCTCACAAGATCCTCAGTGAAACAATGCATTAAACAATTCCTAAAATGTCACAAGTATAAAAAATTTGTCATCTTTGTGACACTAAGAAGTTTCAAAATGAAAAACAACTAGAATGTCCCACATAGACCCACATAAAATCACAATTTCAAAATATTTATTACAATGTTAACCTTCCTAATCATTTAACTTAACAAAACTCTAGTGATTAACCAAATTTGAAGAGGCTAAAGTTTTCCCATAAGCCACAAATAATGCTAAACACAAAATGGATTAAGGTTGCAACCCTCAGTTATGTGAAGCCTTTGTTTGAAGACATGTGGCGGTATCACCTTAGCATTTGGAAGGTTAATCATTTAAGAGCTCGCATTTAAGGTTGAAATTGTTGATAGATTGACTAATTTAAGTTTGACAAGTATAGAGAGATTCTCTACATGTGAAATCATGTGGGAAGTAATGGATGGTATGATTGTTATATCCATCATCACAAATATGTTTAATAAAAGGCAAGTCATGGGAGATTGTGTAACTCATTTGGTTTATCTATAGGATAATTTCAATATCCGGGAAGCAATCATTAAAACTAAAAGATGGTGGAAGGAAATCTATCAGCTTAGTCAAGACATTATTGGTAAAATTGGCACCTAAAGGAGTTGAAGGGGAATTTACAGAAGGAGTTCAAACTACCCATTCTCGAAGGATTTAAATCTTGAATTATGAGAAACCATGGGTTCATTGTTAACTGGTGTCTAAGGGCTAAGGATCCTTTCTCGGCTTTGGAGGACAATTTTAGTAGGGATCACTATCATATAGCTTATTGGGGAAGAAGGTTCCAAGGGACATAATTGAGGTTCAAAGAGGTGAGAAATAAAGGTAGTTCACTTGATAACATTTGTGGACACCTTGATTTTATCAACAACGCTCTCCTCCATTTGAAGGTAAACACTCAGGAATACAAAATTGTGCTTTTGTTGGGATTTATGATTAAGAGGAAGGGAATACTTAGCAAGACTACATATAAAAGAAACAAATCATTAGCACAAACTATGAAATTTTTGTAGTTTACAAACCCCCCTACTGTAGATTGTCATCTATTAGATATTTAACATATGAAGGAAATTTTAGGTTGAATCATTACAATATGGAAAAACCTAGCGAGCAAAGGGATCTAATTATTAGGGATCCTGAAAGTTTGCATGACGAAGGGTAAGAAGTAATGACTCATATTTTGCATAAGATTGAGGATAATAATGGAAATATTGAAGCTATTTTGGCCATAAATACTTCAATCTCGAAATATCAATTTAAGGCTATGAGTGAGCAAGTAGATAAACTAACCACAAATCTTATATGGTCGAGGTTGAAATTGAACATCTTAAAGGAAAAACTATTGTTCATGAGAAGCTAATTAGGGCATTGCAGAGAAAGGCGAAGAACCAAGACATGGGAGAAGAATTGAAGGCTCCAGGCTTTGAAGATTTGGGTAGCTTATCTGGTGAAGAATAAAAGTTTACATGAAATGAAAATGAGGTGGATCAAACAAATAGTAAAATGTAGAAAGCTTCACTTAATCAAGTAGTTGAAGGGAATACGAGAGAAGGATTATAAATACAAGTTTTCTTTTTTAATCAATTTTGTAATGTGTCTTAATTACTACTTATTTTCTTATTTGTTTATTAAAAACTTAAGGAGTTGTCTATTTATTCTCTCTTTTGGATTTTTTGGTCTGATAATTTATTTTTGGTTAAAATCCAAATTTTAAAGCATTTAATATCTCTACAACATTTATATTATGCAATTTTACAACTAATATATATTACCTTCAGATTTTCTAAAATTTTTCAATAAAGTCTAAATAAAACTAACCAGATATATATATAAAAATAGAAAACTTAAAATATTTAAACTACTTTAAAACAACCATATTTGATTAAAATTATTATATTATAATATACTAATAAAAACTCCCTTTAAAGTATAAAGTCTCAAGTGGATATTGCGAAGTATGATGTGTTAGTTAGAAAATGAACATGCACTAGAAATACGAGATACAGTCAGATTATCCAAGTCCATTGCTTTTCAAACATTATACCATGGCTTGAGAGAATATAGAAAAGTCCATATTCCCATGACTTAAGTGGAAAATAAAAATTGATTTTTTTTTCTCAAGAAAGCCTATTTCAAAGTTCATGACATCATCTCAATGTAAGGCTCCAATCTTCTTTCAAACTATGTAAGTTGGATTGACAATGATTAAATTGGAAAATTGTGAGATAATGACGAGAGAAACTATATATATATATATAAATTTTCATGTTAAAATATAGAAAATAAAAATTGTTCATGACATCAGCTCAATGTAAGGCTCCAATCTTCTTTCAAACTATGTAAGTTGGATTGACAATGATCAAATTGAAAAATTGTGAGATAATGACGAGAGAGAATATATATATATATATATCTTAAAATTTAAGATTAAAACATATAATTTTATTAATTTTTAAAATTAAATTTATTTATTTAAAATTATATATATATAAATTTCTATTTAATTCATTTTTAAATTTTAATTTATTTATATAAAAATCTTTATTTTATTAATATTTAAACTTTTTTCCGTTTAATTTTTAATTTTATTATTTTATTATTGTTAATTTAACTTTACAAACTTATAAATATTAAAATTACATATCTTAACCATATTATTAAGCTAAGTTATTTAATATCATATAAATATTTTAATAAAAAAAATATTTAATTTTTATTTTATCTAATTAAAAATAGTTTTTCCTATTTTATTATTATGTCCCCGACAAGGGGATATATATGAATCGGTCAGGCCGATTATTTCGACTAATTTGTAGTAACTTCAATAAAAACATATAATTTTTGCTATAGTTGTATCAATTTTTTTTTGGAATTATTTAAATCTTGATTTATCTTACTTCTTATTGGTTTATATAGGTGACGTATGCCTGGGACTTTGTGCCCCAAGACCCGGCGGCGAGCTTGCGTAAGCATAAAATGATCATTTTGTTTGTGACATCCTGCCTTGTGTGGACGAAAATACAGCGCGCAGACTGTTGTTGACACCATGTACATCTGACAGCCTTAAACACCTCTGACAAGTAATGCAATGGCGTTCTCTTGCCACATGCAAGGCCATGCAAAAGGGCGGCTCATGCATGCGATCCCTCTGTCTTGCCACTTGCAAGGCCATGCAAAGGCTCATGCATCCGATCGCTCCCTATTTAGCATCTGCAACCTTGTGGCAATACAAACAGGTAAACGTTTTCACTTTACAAAGTTATGCTCTAAGGTAATTTTTGTGGAAAGACTGCATTTGTAATTTTTGGTTTTTCCAGTGTGTGACGTTTATTTTTTACTGCATTTAAATTTTATGTATAATGCAGAGCTGAAACAACTATGCGTGGGTATCAGGGGAAGCTTTTAGCCAAAGTTGACTTCTTTAATGGGTTATAACGATGATCAACTCCTCTATTTCTGTCTGCCATGGGTCAATTTGAGAAGTCAGATCACTCTATAACAATTTAATGACTGTCATTAGGCATAGATCTTACAAATTGTAAGTATAGTTCACTCTCATGCAAAAATATTGAGCAAACATTTGGCAAGTCTAACGTTAGCTTGGTAGTGTGGACTCTGTAGGAGGATTCTTCTGCATGCTGTCACTATTTATGAAGGTGGTGTGTTAAATCTGAAGTTTAGGGTAGAATATTGCAGAACGTCAAAGAAGGAATAATCCAAGAACTTGAGGATACAATCACTAACGGCTGCATTCATCTTTGGACATTCTTTCACAAGTAATTCGAGGGTGTATTGATTGAGAGAGTTCAGTGCGACCGGCCTTCCTGAGGAGGAGTGCAGTCTTTAGAAAGTCAAGGAGTAGATGCAGGGATCTCAAATCTTAAAGGGGGACCATAGCATAATTGAGTTTTTTTAAAATGAATTTAGTTCCATTTTCATAGCAAGTGGAAACAAACTTTAAGAAATCCAACCGGTTGGTGCATTTTATAGAGTAATTTTTAATTGCAAGACTTCTTCAAATTCGCACACTTTCATAGTTGCGTGTAGAAAGTTTAGAGTGTAGTGATTTTTGAAGGTTTCTCTGTTTCGACTTTCTATTATTAATTTGAAAGTATTGATTTGTCCATGGCATTGTCGGATCTGATCCCAAATCTTGCCAAGGTGGTAGTTTTTTTAAAAATGTAAGTACCAATTTAATTGTATGATGGTTTCCCGGAGGTTTGGGTTGAGCCCATGGGCTTTTGAGCATTTTAACATTGCTTTTAATGAAAGAACACCACCAAATTACTCTGTGTGTAGAAAATGTCGTAAATTGAAATACACAAATACAACTAATGCCAAAGTCATTGGTATTCTTGATCGTTGCTGATAATTTGCAATAAGTTTAGCTGGGTAAAATTCTTGGACTGTACAACAATCTTTAAATAAAAATAATAATATAATATAAAAAAAGAATTTAGTCATGAAACAACCTCGTTACAAGCTAAAGAATTAAATTGAATGAGTGGATATGCACTGTGATGATCAGAGTATTGGGATACCTAGAAGGAAGTGTACTGATCACTGGTTTATGCAAGACCCACTGATGCATTGATGAGAATGGATGAATTCAATGCATTGATGAGAATGGATGAATTCAATGCATTGATGAGAGAATGACTGAATTCAATTCAATGCATGATTGAAAGACATTTGTATTGAATATTTTGTGACTGTATTTTGAGTAAGAATTGTTGAAATGACAGTTTTGGGTTGTTGAAATTGTATAATAAAATATACAAAAAATGTAGTTTAAGTTGCTAAATCTAATTATAAAATCAAATTGCAATTTAAACAATCAAATATTAATTTTAACCATACTTAATATTCCAATAAAATTTTATTAAAAAAATCATCTATGATCTTGGTTGGTTCTTGGTGATTGTGGTGGGGTGACCTGAAAATAGTCTCTTGGTTTGCTTGGAATGCATCACATTTGATGCGTGTATGCATTACACTTGATGGACCTTGGTGGTTGTTGTGGCTGCTAGATGGCCTCTTGTGTTCATTCAAATATGTTACATTCCATGTGTGCATCACATTTGAGTTCATGAAGAGCATGGCATCATTGTCCGAAGGCATGGAAGCGCATATGTACCGAATAAGTAACACAGAAATAAGCGCAATATTGGTAGGGACATGTAGAAAGTTGGTTGTGAATAAAAAAGACTCAAGATTTTAATAGTTTCTAGACGTATATGTTCTATATTCTTTAACATTAATGTATTTAATTTTAGATTGTTTAATATTGGTTGAGATTATTATTGATTAAAATAGTATGTATATAAACCACTTTAAATTATGGTTGTGTTAGTAAATAAAATAACAATGTATTAAAATAAATTTTCCCTCTATCTTAATTATTTAGCCTTCAATTCTATTTAATACTCTTCCGCCATTGTCTCCAACTAATCCAAATCCCTACAAATACACAGAGAAAATCGGTCTGCAATTTTCAATTTATCTTTCCACTTCTGGATTTGTAGTTTCTTCATCATTAAATAGGTATCAATGAAGTTTCAGAGTACGGATATCTGCGCTCCAAATCTCGATGAAAGATGGAGGTCATCAGTAAGCCTTGAAGAACCATGCCAAGAATATTTATGGGTTCGTTGATTTTCCAGTAGTGGTAACCTGATGAGCAGCCATTACACATTATGGATTTTATTATTGTAAATTTGGACTGTTTCTTGAATTCTCCAGGTTATTATATATTCTCTTTAATGGAAACTGGACACTTTGACATCTGTATAGAAAATCCAAAGCTCTTTGAACTTTGAGTTTTCATTCATTCTCGCATTTATCCTTTATACTTTTATCACAATATTTTATATACAACACAACTGCAGCTACGGTCTACAAATGACCAAAACCACTGTGTCGAGACTGCTGATTCCATTGCAACGCGGCCCACAACACACTTCAAGCCACGTGCATATCAACTGCCATGCGACAACCAACTCTCCTGTTTGTCGCACACAATCTTTATTTTCTTTTTCTGTTTCACTGGCTTCGTTGTTTGCTTGCTTGCTTTTTCACCTACAGACTTAGAAGACGAGGAATATCGGCTTTGCTTGCTTGCTTACTCGCACGATGTTACTGGAATACCAGTGAGTGAAGAAGTCAGTCACTTCGTTTACTGGCATGATGGAAGAAATCGACTGGTTTCGGCAGCGGCTTTGACATGTGTCCAGTTTGGCCTTGCATCGTCTAGGGAAATTGTAAGTGGATGCACGAAATAGAGAAGAATAATGGGAAATCGGGTTCTTGTTTACTGCAATTCTTAGGCAAATAATATATTTTATATTTTAACTCAGTTAAAACTCATTTTCATGTCAATTCAGTTGGAAACCACAATTCTGAATTTGTATGTTAAACAAAATATAACACTTCTTTATTTTTTTTGGAGTACACTTTTAACCATTATCAGCCTTCACGACTCTCACATCCTTGGTAATGAGCTTATAATTTTCTTATTATGAGCGGTGAATAATCTAGACAAAACCTGAGGTGGGGTTTGGCTCGGGTGGAGTAGCAGGTGGGATGAAGAGCGTTTAATAAACTTGTTTGAGAAATTATGAACAAAATTGTTTTCCTAGGAAAGGTACCACCCAAAGGCTATTCTAATATTTATTTCTCTTTTTTGTACTTCTATGTTCTCATACTTCTTTTTTCTGTACTTCTATGTTTTCATACTTCTTTCTTGGTTGTTATGATTTCTTTTTATTAGTTTTTTAAATTACTTAAAATATTTAGGAATACTAAATTGTTTTTATTTTTCTCCTTTTTGCAATTTTATATTTTAATATGTTTTTCTTAATAAAAAAATTATATTAAGTATATCTTTATATAGTTTAAATAATATTTTGGAATTAGAGTGTTTTATTTTTTTCCTTTTTGTATTTCTATTTTCATACCTTCTATTTCTATGTTCTTATACTTCTTTCTTTATCTAATGTTATTTTTGTTAAAGATGTACCAATTTTCTTTTGTTGTTATATATATTTATGTACTTCTTTCTAGATTTCACAAAACAATATTAACAACATTATATTATATCCTGTGTTTATAAAAGTAATAGAGACATGATTAATAATTTCCTTCTTAATTACCTTTGATTTTAGATTCCTGCCACTGTATGCAAACTGCCTCATGTAGTGTGATTGGCATGGTGCATTTATTATTCCTTACATACGTGTTTAAGCAATCGAGAGAGGGGTGTTTACTTTTCTAGGATTAGTGGGCGTCATGAAGTTTTCTCAATGTATCTACTCCACATTTTGTAGTTATGGTGCTGGAGTTCCCCTCTTCCCAATGCATTGTTCTCACTATCAGGTTTTGCATATGCCTCGGTTATGTTTTTTTTTGCTTCCACGTGAAGGTTAGGGTTAGGTGTTTGATGTGTCTACCATGTTCGGTAGACATATTATATTCACTGCCAATGTTATATTCGTAGGGATATTAGACAACACATTTTTACATAGTTATTGGTAGAATCACACTTATCTTTACATAGTTATTGGTAGCATCTTTGCTAATGAAGTAGTTTTAACGTTCTAGGTTTTTATTTTTAGACTACAATCACAACTACAACCTTTCTCTCCTTTCTCTTGTAGCCGCAAGTGACAATGTCGGGGACATTGCCACCTCATGGCTCTTGTATATAAAATATAATTTTATTTAAATTAAAAAAGACACAGTTTTAATATTTACAAATATTTCTATAGAACAAAAGTATACTATTTACTATTTTCATTATAGTGTTATTTAAATATTAGATATTTTTTTACCTTTTTGGTATATATTTGATGTCTAGTAAATTGCATAATGTGGGTGTTATGGGGTATTTGAGGTACTAAATCCATTTATACATTCAAAAATTTAAATGCTTCCCAATTTATATTTTACTCAAAAAAAATATTTGATTCCTACCATAAACCACCAGAAAGTCCAAAACCTAGAAAGAATAGATAACTCATTTTCATTATTAAAAAATTAAAAAATAGATTAATATTAGAATATAATGTTAAAATTTAATTGGAGAAGATAGAATATGAAAACTTAAATATGTATTATTATGATGATGATGATAGTTAATGTCCACTAAAATCAATTTTGGGAAAGAAAAGTAAGGAACTACTTGGTTTTCTTTAGAGTTTTATTTATGTGCTCAAAAAGCTTGGAGAGGAGCATTCCTATATTACTACAATTTTGATGAAGGTTGGGTAGGTTTGTAGTGTAACAAAAATCTTTGAAACCGATATCTTATGTGGCTGTACACAGAGCAATCTAAGAGGAAGTGATTTTCATCCTCAACACTCACAGTCTCACAAATATGATATAATCTTTCAACCCACGGAATTTTAGGAAAGGTCCAAACTCTATTTCACTATGCATCTCATGACAATTCATTCTTATTTTAGCTATGTGGATCTTCTTCTTTATGTTAGATAAAATAATGAGATAACTTCAACCTTCAAGATTAGGGTTAATGACCTCCTTGTAATATCTTAATTTTCTTTTATGCTCTAATTGTCATCACACCAAAATTGCTCTTTGAACATCGAAGTAGTAATATTTTTAATATCATCTATATTTTGCAATGTGACATTTTCGTGAATCCCCTACATATTTAACCAAGACATGGCATATTTATGCCAACCTCACTTGGATTAAGGTGGTTTTGACTAGAATTTAAAGCAACTTTTGGAATTCTCTTTTCTCCCAAGTTATTTAATTTTTTCTCGTACATTAGGTACCTAATCATAGCTATGCTCTCAATTGGGGAAAGACAGAATTAGGATGATAGGTGATGGTAATTTATTTTAATCTTAATATTGTAAGTATTAAAATGCTTTTATATTTTCTCAGTCCTTCTCCAAGCTTTTCAAGAGAGGTTGCATCCCCAAACTTCATGTCCATACAAGAGAACAAGACTGAAGAGATTTTCAAAGAGGAATATATTTTTATCCTACATCACAAGGTTTGCCAATTTGCAATTTTTTTCAAGACCAAAATAAGGTTTCCACCCTCCATTGATCCTTTTCTCGATGTTGTAATTCAAATTAGGCTTGTGATGGATATCAATCCCAAGAAATTTTGTAGGAAGTCACTTCCTCCAAGTTTCTATTCTCATACAAAAAGTGAGCATAAGTGACCTTGTTAGATTTGTATCAACATAACTTTGGTTTTGTTGGTATTGAGGGTCATGTTGATACCAAAGCATAAATCCTTACGAATTTATAATTTATTATCAACATCAAAGGGATACCTTACCAAATATTACAAAAAAGAACAATATCATTAGCATAAAGAAGGAGGATGATGATAATTCTTGCTAACGTTGTGTCAGTGCAGCCTGCCTCAATTAAACAACCTTCTAACTTATCAATATATATTCTAAAAAGGGTAGGTGAGAGGGGACATCCTTCCTTAACTCCTATATTACAATTAATATCTTATGACTAACACTCAGTGTTCTTAAACATCGCAATGACATTCTCGTACAACCTTATTGAAATGACTCTCAACTCGAAAGGAACCTTTAACTTTTCTAATATTTTCCACAAGCTATTTCTAAGCACTACATCAAAAGATTTCCTATAGTCCACAAAGAAAAAAAGGAGACTAATCTTATCATTTGACATTCCTCTGCCGCTATTCCTAAGCGTAGTGAAGTGGTTTATGGTGAAATCATATCTTTCAAAACCAATTTTCCCTTTATCTCTTTTACCTTGACTTAATAGCCAAATTTGATCTTTTCCCAAAATAATACCATATAACTTGGATAAGAGATGACCAATCATAATGGTCCTATAATTAGAGGGGTTGTTTTTATCATCACTTTTAAAAATGGGTACAATATGACTATGATTCCAAGGCTTAGGGAAGCCTTACTTGACTACTAGAATGGAAAGCTTGTGGATGTGAGGGATGAGGATAGACCCCCCAATTTTTAGGATTTAGATCGATAACATTCAATGTCCTTATCTTTCCCTTTCACGAGGTGCTTAATCCCAATATCGATATCTTCTATAGAAAAAGCTTCATCTTCCATAAAAAGGGGTTCAATGTTGTCCATGACAACATTTGATTCATAAATATTTTTAAGATAAGAATTTCAATCCTTCAATACAATCGTATTATTCCCTTTATTTTTGTGAGTTGGAATTTATCTCTAGAATTTCTTAGGATCCATCTTAGAGAGGTGTAAAATCTTCTCCTATTTATAATTTATACAGGTCATTTTTTTCTTTAATGAGGGATTTGTACCAGTTTATCTTGTAACTCTTAGAGACTTCTTAATAACTTCTTAGATTTCTCTTCTTAACATTTGACACTATTTGTCATAGAAAGGGTTGGTCATTCTATTTCTATTTTTATACGACACTTCAATAGAAAACTTGTTAATGGAAGAGGAGAGGGTCATAGAGAAATTATGATAAAGGTCTTCTATATTTCCCCTACTAGATATAAGAAATATATTTTATTTAAATCATTTCGAAAAATACCATCTTTACTTTTGTTGAAGATTAAGTACTTTTGTTTTTGAATTTGTCTCTATGGGACTAATATGCATAACAAACTTCAGATTTATAATTAAATGTCTATGTTCCGAGGTTCATGGTCATTTAAAATGTCAGAATTTATTATTTGGTTGTTTAAAGGGATATCGAAAATGAAAGTCAACCACACTACTTCCAAACCCATGAGTGCAAGTCATTTAGTTAGAATTAAGCCATTTCGTAAGATTGTTACAAATAATTATCTCTTGAGCACTATAGAGCTTGATTTTAAGCTTAGAACCAAACAAACTTCCCCCTAAATCTTCAAAGCTTCTTTTGTAGTTGTTGTCCAAACCAAGGTCTTTGTTTAACCATAGATTATTATGGTTGGAAGCATTCCTTAAGAGAATAGCATGGTTACTAGTTGTTCAAACATTAAAGTCACCCATTAAGAGGATACTACCTTCGTTTCTCAAACTAGAAATATCATTTTCAAGTCCATTATGAAGACAAGTTTCATCTAAATTGTTCTTCTTATAAAAGTTAGAAATATTGGTTGAGGAGACTATTCTTAAAGATAAGAAGAAAAATTGCCATGATGAGAAGAAAATTTCAATTTTAATAAAAAAATTAAATAATATATAAATAATATTGAAAACATTATTACAATTACAATTATTTGAATTTTATTATTTAATGAGAATTATTTGAATTTTTTTAAATAGATAAAATGATATATAATGAATTAATGAATTCTTCTTTTATAATAGGAAGGGTTAGATTAATCATATTTTTTAGACAGAAACGGTTATATTATATATAGGGGTGGTATAACCACAGAAACATGGATCAAATTACAAAACGCCCTTATGGAAGCGGCAATGCAAGTCAACCAACCTTAGGCATTCTTAAACACGCCCTTATGGAAGCGACAAAGAAGTTCCAAAAATCCCTTACAATAGGTATGAACTAACACGGTAAATAATTGAAGATAACATAAGTTCAAGATATCAGTACGCTAACAGAGTCCACCAAAACCATTTAGAACTAACAGTAAATTGACAGGAAGGCATACATATTATCATTCGATAACCCACAGGAGACAAAACAGAGCGAAATCCACCGGCTATGTGGAGTCCCCATAGGGACGGGATGCCAAACTTGATTTGCTTATGCATTCCAATTTGATCACCCTCAGCTTGAGCTTATCAACCTTAACCTCCAAATTTTCCAAGAACTTGATAATTGCAGATTTAGACTTTCTGACAGTGTGTTTGAATTCCTTTCACAGGAACGCTAGGTCTCCTTCCACATTTTCCAGGGTTCTACCTCCTTTAAAATCAATTACTTCCACTGTTCCTTTGAGCTTCTCCACTTCCTCTCTAACATCGTAATCAACCAAAGCCAGCATGGATGATCCCAACGATTCGGAGGATGCCATAACTGCTACCACACTTATGATCTCCTTTGGCGCCACCACTCTCAGCTTCTTCCCACAACTTGCTCTAAAAATAACCTCAGTTTGCATGCAAACCAGCCAGATCACAGTTCCTCTTCCTTTCATCTTCCTGGCATTTATATCCCTGCTCCTCACGTATGAAAGAACTAGACCACCAGGGATAATCATACTATTCATTAAATCACACATCCCCTTTCGCAGCTCATGACGGATCGATGAGATTGCTTACCTCCTGTTCGCCTGCACGATTCGCACCCTCATACCTGCATTTAAATGCTCCTTTCTTTGCTATGATCTTCCATGCAATGGCACGTGAACACCACACATCTGAACTTGCCATGAGCTCCCAAACAATGATGCATGTCCTCCTCATGTGTTGATCTCATGTCCACGACACTTTACTTCAGCCCTAGTCCTATGGATGGGGGTAGAACTCATGGGACTTATTGATCTGGAGGGAGACAGGGCTTAGCATGGAGCCTAAGTTTGTTGCTAAGTTCGCCTCCTTGTTGTGTATTCTAAGCACATGGAAAAATTCGGCTTTGTAGAAAGAACACATTAAGGACTGGATTTTGGTTAATAGTTGTCTGAGGTGCAGATGATTTGGTAGAGTTCCTTCGACAATTGCTTGGATAACTATCCTTAAATCTCCCAGCACTGTGAGCCTTGTAATTCCCTTGTTCTTGGCAATCACAAGTCCTTGCCAAAGGGCTAAGGCTTTGACTATGTTGTT
>LPNX011045971.1:41167-72332 GCA_001517045.1 Pseudotsuga menziesii | reverse complement strand
CCCCCCCCCCCCCCCCCCCCGAAACAGGAAACCGAGACACATTGTATATAATTATATATATAGATATTTAAAAAATTGCAAATACAAAAATGAAATATTGACATAAAGATCTATTATTTTTAGAAACTAGAGCATTTACAAAACATTTGGAATCCCTTCAAATCTCAAGTTTATCCTTCACCTGCACAATGAGAGACTGTGAGAGCTCTTTTTCTACAGCGAAAAGCGAGAAAACACAACAAAAAAAGGCTTTTAGAGTTGGAGATGTCTTGGCATGCGGCATATGTTAGACAAGTGTCCTGTTTTAGGACATGTGCCAAACATGTATCCTAGCATGTCTGTGTCCAATACAAAGGATACGGACACAGCCCCCTAGTTGGACGTATCCTGTTTCCAAGGTTTGGAGAGCATCAATATTTGTAGGAAACATGTATCTTACTAACCATATTGTCTTAACTAGCTTTGCAAAATCATTTTACTTGTACCATATTTATAGAGGAATGTTCCTTTCATCACCTTCTTTAACACTAGCTCCATATCATTATCATCATTTGCATTTACTTACACTATTCCAGGTTCCAGGTTCCAGGTTCACTAGGATAAAATCCAATCTCTTTTTAAAGCCTGTATTCATGGAAGTTCAAGATAACTGAAAGAAGTCATTTAAAGAAAAACTTGCATGGCAAGGTTTCAGGATCATGTCTTTACTGCTAATCATAAATATTGTAGTCTCTGTTGATTCCTAGTATCATGTATTGTTGTTTTGTTATACTAGTAACTATTATGACATCTTATACTCTAAGTCACCGGATTCGGCGAATTTTCGCCTTCAAAATTGAAATTCGCCGATTTTTGTGGCAGCCCGAATTTGTTCAAAAAATTCGCCGATTTTCATGGTAAACTGTAATCTAAAGTTTGTCACCTATATTTTTGTTTCTGCACTTGAGTATTTCGTAGTGGCCTGATCTCGCGACCACCTTAAGAGTTTAGTACCCGTGTTTCTGGTCGGTTCCTGGCAGCCTGTAGATCGTGGTTTGCGACGAGTATGTCAATCGATGGATGGATGTTTACTTCTAAGTAACTGTAAGCGTGAGACGGACTTAGCTATCCTGGATGTTGGATTAGTTCGAAAATTGACCGGG
Source organism: Pseudotsuga menziesii (assembly GCA_001517045.1). Classification (NCBI taxonomy): domain Eukaryota; kingdom Viridiplantae; phylum Streptophyta; class Pinopsida; order Pinales; family Pinaceae; genus Pseudotsuga; species Pseudotsuga menziesii. Next base: position 71,190 of record LPNX011045971.1, on the reverse strand, counting down.
TTTATTTGGATGGGTCAAGCGAAGTAACTGTAAGCGTGAGACGGACTTAGCTATCCTGGATGTTCGATTAGTTCGAAAATTGACCGGGTTTATTTTGCTGGTGGTCGGTCGAGCGGGTAGAACATGGATATTCAATTTCAATTTGGCAGCGATCGCTCTGTCATTTTTGTTTATTGGTGTGATTATCAGCGTTGTTTGTGTGATTTATATTTAATATATATAATATATAATATTTAATTATTATATTTAACAATCATATATAATATTATAGTCAATAATATATATAAAATGAAATGTTTTTTATTATATCTTTAGTATATTTTATTAGTACATATCATTATAATATTTAATATTTATATATAATATAAAATATTTTTAATTAATAATACATATAAAATGAAATGTTTTTTTATTATATCTTTAATATATTTATCAGTTAATATTATAAATATTATTATTATATTTAATATTTATATATAATATAAAATATTTTTAATTTTCAAAATTTATAATAAAACTTATTGCCGAATTTTTGTCGATTTTTATTATCAATTTTTTTCTTGCCGATTTTTTGTCGAATATCAAGGTCTCCGAATTCGAACACGAACCAGGTGACTTAGCTTATACTATATTTTGAATTTTCTCATCCGCTGTAATGAAAGAATATATGCATGTTTATGTGGTCATGCTAAATGTTGACCCATAACTATTATGACACCTATTTCTGTTTCTTCTCATGTGCTTAATGGAAGAATATATGCATGTTTATCTGATTATGCTAATTGTTTGCCCCTCAGCCTGACATCTAAAGGTCTTATGCCATTTCCTAATATTAATCTAAACAAAATGCATCATAGTCATGAAAAGGTCCTCCACACTTTAATATTAACTAATTAGCCAGGAACAAAAAACACACTGCATTAACAAGCATACTTGTGTCCAAGGATGATAAGGAAGTTTCACTGTAGTTGAAATCATAGTCATGAAAAGGTCCTGCACACTTTAATATTAACTAATTAGCCAGGAACAAAAAACACACTGCATTAACAAGCATAATTGTGTCCAAGGATGATAAGGAAGTTTCACTATAGTTGAACTAGTCAGTTTAGAGGTCAACAAATTGTGTGGATACATTAATAAGACAAAAGAAACAAGTCTATTAAGTGCAAAGAACTTTTATAAAATATATATCTGCCTCTTAAATTGGTTTTCTTTTGAGCGATCCTTTTGTACAATTGAGTAACTCATATTCTAAATTAGTAAGGTGCAGACATGTTGTTTTGATGAGTCTATTAATTGCTTTCAATTGTGCTTATGCAGTCATTTCACTATGTGAAGTATCGGCGCGATGAGAACCAGCTGTACATATTCGCAGACGATTCTGTTCCTCGTTGGTTAACTTCTTCATTACATATAGACTTTGACACTATGGCAGGTGCAGATAAGTTTGGAAATGTTTACTTTGTTCGCTTAGCACAAGATGTATCAGAGGAGATTGAAGATGATCCTACAGGTGGAAGAATTAGGTGGGAACAGGGTAAGCTGAATGGAGCACCCAATAAAGTCGAAGAAATAATACAGTTTCATATAGGGGATGTAGTAACAAGTTTACAGAAGGCATCACTTATACCTGGTGGTGGTGAATGTCTCATTTATGGGACCGTGATGGGAAGTATAGGGGCACTGCTGCCATTTACATCAAGAGAGGATGTTGACTTCTTCTCACATTTGGAGATGCATTTGAGGCAGGAACACCCTCCTTTGTGTGGCAGAGATCACATGGGTTATAGATCAGCATATTTTCCAGTGAAGGTAATCCTGTCTCCTGAATGTAGTGTGATGGTGTTTCTTTACAAGGGTATGAAAGGGAGCATCATAGTTGTGTATGAAAGGGAGCATCATAGTTGTGTTTTTCTAATTGCTCACATGGGAGAGAATATTTTTTTGCAGGATGTGATTGATGGTGATCTTTGTGAGCAGTTTCCCACCCTGCCACCTGATCTGCAGCGCAAGATTGCAGATGAACTTGATCGCACACCTGGTGAAATATTGAAGAAACTAGAAGACATCAGGAATAAGATAATCTAATTGAACTCTTGTTAACATCTGGGAGTAATGAAAATTTTAGGGGCAAAATTCAGCCAATGGGCAAAACATTTTAGATTAAAATATAAAGTGGGTGAATTTTTATTATTAACAGTGTTGCAAATATCTCTGATTTCTCTCGATATATCTGACTTTTTCCAAGTTTTCAGCTTGCTGATTTTTCCGAGCTTTTGAGATTGTCTTTCAGGTCCGAGTTTATGCTTGCTGGTATTTTTTTTCTCCAAGGAAAACCTTGTGGGGAAACACAAGGGATACTTCCTTGCATTCATGGCTGGCATTCTTACTAAACCTATCAGCATAGACTAGTGCGCTTCATCCAAGGGGATTCAAAACAGGCAACTGCTGGCACAGAACTATCCAAATGCCTAGCAACATTTGTGACAACTGATTGAGCTAACCCTGGTGCTTATGTTTGCCGCCCGATATTTCCAAGTTTCTTTTTGGAACCTTTGCAATATATTCCCGAAAACAATGTTTGCAACATTGTTCTAAACTGATGGTATAATTAAGTTGCTTCCTCTATTTGGGAGAGCAGGAAGCTCAATATCTTATTTTGGCAAATGTCTTTGACACTTTGTTTTATTGCATAACCTTCTAGCATGACAAGTAATCCCAGCCACGGGTAAGTCTTTCTGGCCATTGTGGGTGGGTACTAAGTGTGCACTCCATGTCTTTTTTATTGAGTGAAATAGACATCTTGGGGGGCACATATTCACAAGAATATATACACGCAGGAAATCAGGAAATCTGGCAGCTGCCTATTTTTTCTATTATGCAAGGTGGTTATGGCAGTCTCAAGAAATATAGATTTGTTGTTGAAACCACTTAATCCATCAGAATCCCTTTATAATTTCATGGAATTCCAATGCCCAACTATTAACAGAAATCTGGGAAATTTTTAAAATATTAAATGTGAAATTCAGATGGGACTAATTTACAACCATCTCATAATTGGCAATTTATGTGATCAGTTCAATCTCATATTTGGGTCTCTCTGGATGTCTTTTTTTGTCATTCTTTTGCACAAAGCCAGTTGGTTAAAACTTAAAACATGATTATTTCTATAGTCAAGTTTTGATATCTGAGATATCCATATTTTATATTTATAATTAGATCTTTATTTAGCTGCAAATAGGCTTTTTGCTTTTACTATGTTATATGCAAACAGGTAACATCCTGAATTTCCAGTGGTTTTCAATTTTAGAAGAGTATGAGCAGCCGCTTCAGTTGAAAGTGGACTCAAGTCAAACTGGAAAGATTAATGTCAGTTTGATGAGTGTTGGAACCCCTATTGCCATTTTGCTTTGCTGCCTACTGTAACTTGTGTAATTAGTTTTACTGCAACTTCTGAAATGTATCTTCTGCTTATTTTCACTTTAGAGGCCACAACTGCTGTTTCCAAAGCGGTTACAAAATTAGTGTGTATATATGATTCTTTAGTTCGGTGTCTTAGCTGGTATGTGCACAAGTACAACACATTTATGTGCGCTTAAATATTTTCCCAAATCTATCCTGATTTCTGTTGGTGTATGTTCGAACATGTTTCCATTGATTAAGGAGAGTCTATGATGCAGAATTGTTGGTAGAGCAAAAGATTCAGCAAGATGATTTCACTCAATTTTTGGAGCACAAATCACAAGAAAATGATAACCTAGAGGATCAGATGAGGGTGTTACACAAGCAATTGGATGCAATATAGAATTCCAGGGAAAAAGTATCTCTAGTAGCATCATAGAGCATAATAGTCATAGACCATTGTAGAGCATAATAATTATTTCGAAGATGTTCAACGTAGTGCATGTGGGATTAAAAGAATAGTTATGAGAGATGAATAGATTGGATAGCAACGATTTCATTATGCAATATAGATGGCCAGAGAAAAAAACAATGATCGAATTACTGAACACATTAACAAACCACGACTGAGGCTGTGGATTTGTGTAAAGAAACCATACAACTTACTGATACAATCGTTAAGCCATATAATATGGTGTATCATTTGTAGCTTGATACAAGTTTCCAAAAGCCTCTTTCAAAATAACCAAACAGAAAAGATCCCAGAATAACAAGATGTTTGCACCCAGGTGGTTTTCTTGGCAGATGTACTGGCTACCTAAATGAATGCAATTGCTTTTTTGATTCCTTTTAAGGTAGCTCAGATTTGTAGTGTCGATCTATTTAGCAGTAATTCAACCGTAGCAGCTCGGTGAACCAGCATGGATGAAAAATAGCTTCAAATGACAAGATGCCACCAATGACTAGGGAGAAAATAGGCTGCAAGCCTGCAAGTACCAACCCTGTTCTGGAATTTGCTTGGGAATTTTGTGTTTTCCCACTGGATCTTCAATTGCAGGTTTCTTGTAGCCAAAGTAGCTGCCGATGAAAACCAACGGTACACAAATACCGAACTGCACCAAACTGCAAAACAACCAAAGCAAACATATTCCCAAAAGTTACACCATATTCCCAAAAGTTACATACTAGATGATTTCTCAACCCTGACTAATACATTCAATACAATTTTTTTGCAGAAAACGTTTCCATGTAACATGAAAGCAGTCTGTAGTATGTTTTTCTTCCATTATGTGCTCTTGAGTATCTCACACAGCCAAGCAGAACAGTAGCCTGCGAACAAATCCTTGAAAACTCTTAATATAACATATCATATATTTTTCATCACATCATTCTTTGGGCTTATTTCAGCCGCTTATGTTACAGCGGGGTTAAGTTGTTTCACTTTGCCGAGTAATGATGGTGCATGGTTTTCAATTTATTACAGGCTTGGTTTCTTTATGAAACATTTTGGCTACTGCTACAATGAAACATCTTGGCTGCTGAAAATTTGTTCTCAAGAATCATTGCATTACACTTTTTTGCTTCTGTTAATAATGCACTCAGAACCTCAATGATCATATCTCTGAGAGTTCAAGCGTAATGAAATCAAAATGAAACAGAATGGACTCTTAAATCAAAACGAAACAGAATGGAATATTGCTCTGATGTCAAAGCCCCGTTGAGGCTTTCAGTTTGTAAGGTCCTTTGACAATACACCAAATCTGTCAAGCAGACACCTAAAAAAAATCAAAGCAAAAACAAAATGAAGTCTTGCTCTAATGTCAAAACAAAGTCCCAAGCTCCATTGAGACTTTCCGCTTCAAGGTCTGACAGTACTCTAGTTGAATCTAGTTGAATATGGAAATGTTGGTTATTATACCAGGCCCCATAATATCCCACAAGATTCTTATGCCTCCCGTGCTAAGAAAAGTTAACCTCGTAATTAAAGACAATATGGTTGGTGTGCATGCATAATTTAACTGTTTTTTCATCTTTATAGGGTCAAAGGTGCACTTGCGAGAGTAAACACCATTTTTTAGGGTCAAAGGTGCACCTCTTAAAGGTGCACTCTTGTATGAGTTGCTCCCTTTAATAGGGTTATTCGTCCTACTTGGATATTCTTGTTTAGTTAGTTGCCTAATGCACTTAACTATTTTGGCCTAGTTAATTGCTTCTTACACCTTACTTGGCTATTTGGGACTTAGTTTCCGAGTAGGATAAAAGACAACTAAAACGCCCCGCTTTTTTGGCGGTTTTTGGATCAAAACCGGTCAAATTGTTTGGGAAAATTGTTATTTTCACCCTTTTGTAATTTCAGTAATTCTATTTGACTGCTCTAGACTAAATCCCTGGTTTTAAAACTACCCAGATCGTTAAAATTGCCATCTAAACACTACAAATTAAGATTTCGACCAGAATTGGTCTGCCGGATTCCGGTGGGTTGGGGGTGTTTTGGTTGGCGCTTATACTGCTCCCTTAGTTTTACTTCAATTCACTCATGCATGACCTCATGCATGACCTAGTTAACTAACTACTTGGAGTTTTAGGTCCAATTAACATGGGTTGCTCATGCATCATTGAGCTTACTACCTTGCCAGGTTATTCTTATCTAGTTAAACACTAAACTAGTCATGAATGGTCAGCTCACTTCTTAACTAGGATGCACTTGTCTATTCAAGGCATAAGAGCACTTCACTTATGCTTTTTAGGCCTAGTTAAACCTTACCTGCTAATGCATGGCCTAGTTTACTTACTAAGGAGGGCACAATTGGGCATTCACGATCATTTTTCTTGAGTTTACACTAGCTCTTACATTCACGATCATTTTTCTTGAGTTTACACTAGCTCTTATGTTGGTCCATGTAATAAAGCTGCTTGGTTACCTATATATGAAGGCTTGCATCTCATTGATCAAGCATTCATTCATGTACTCTTTGATCACAATTGCTTATAAAAGATTACATTGTTTGGATCTTTATTTGAATTATTTTTTATTTTGTGGATTGCTAATTGTTTATTTTTCCGTTTAGATTCTAGATCCTCTAATCCAAAATGTCACATGGTGGAAGAGAATGATTAAAGTGCATTAGTCTAGATGGATCAATGTCCTTAGACAATCCTTACTCCATTCAATTACTATGAATGCTTGATCAATGAGATGCAAGATTTCATAATGCAATATAGATTTGCCAGAGAGAACAACAATGGTCGAATTATTGATTACATTAACAAACCACAACTAAAGCTGCGGATTTGTGTAAAGAAACCATACAACTTACCGATACAATCGTTAAGCAATATAATATGGTGTATCATTTGTATCTTGATACAAGTTTCCAAAAGCCTTTTTCAATATAACCAAACGGAAAAAATCCCAGAATAACAAGATGATTGCATCCAGGTGGTTTACTTGGCAGATGTCCTTGCTGCCTAAACGAATGCAATTGCTTTTTGATTCCTTCTAAGGCAGCTCAGATTTGTATTGTCGATCTATGTAGCAGTATTTCAACCGTAGCAGCTTGGTGACCCAGCATGGATGAAAAATAGCTTCAAATGACAAGATGCCACCAATGACGAGGGAGAGAATGGGCTGCATGTATCAACCCTGTTCTGGAATTTGCTTGGGAATTTTGCTTTTTCCCACTGGATCTTCAATTGCAGGTTTCTTGTAGCCAAAGTGGCTGCCAATCAAAACCAACGGTACAGAAATGCCAAACTGCAAAACAAACAAAGCAAACATATTCCCAAAAGTTACACCATATTCCCAAAAGTTACAAACTAGACTATTTCTCAACCCTGACTAATACATCAATACAATGTTTCCATGAAACATGAAAACAGTGTAGTATGTTTTTCTTCCATTATGTGCTTGGGCTTATTTCAACCTCTTATGTTACAACGACGTTAAGTTGTTTTTCTTTGCCAACTAATGATGGTTCATCATTTTTAATTTATTCATGAGCTTGGTTGCTAGATCCTCTAATCCAAAATGTCACATGGTGGAAGAGAATGATTAAAGTACATTAGTCTAGATGGATCAATGTCCTTAGACAATCCTTACTCCATTCAATTACTATGAATGCTTGATCAATGAGATGCAAGATTTCATTATGCAATATAGATGGCGAGAGAGAACAACAATGGTCGAATTATTGATTACATTAACAAACCACGACTAAGGCTACGGATTTGTGTAAAGAAACCATACAACTTACCGATACAATCGTTAAGCCATATAATATGGTGTATCATTTGCATCTTGATACAAGTTTCCAAAAGCCTTTTTTAATATAACCAAACGGAAAAAAATCCCAGAATAACAAGATGTTTGCATCCAGGTGGTTTACTTGGCAGATGTACTTGCTGCCTAAATGAATGTAATTGCTTTTTGATTCCTTCTAAGGCAGCTCAGATTTGTATTGTCGATCTATGTAGCAGTATTTCAACCGTAGCAGCTTGGTGAACCAGCATGGATGAAAAATAGCTTCAAATGACAAGATGCCACCAATGACCAGGGAGAAAATGGGCTGCATGTATCAACCTTGTTATGGAATTTGCTTGGGAATTTTGTTTTTCCCCATTGGATCTTCAATTGCAGGTTTCTTGTAGCCAAAGTAGCTGCCAATCAAAACCAACGGTATAGAAATGCCAAACTGCAAAACAACCAAAGCAAACATATTCCCAAAAGTTACACCATATTCCCAAAAAATTGTATTGATGTATTTGTCAGGGTTGAGAAATAGTCTAGTAGTATGTTTCCATGAAACATGAAAATAGTCTGTAGTATGTTTTTCTTCCATTATGTGCTTGGGCTTATTTCAACCTCTTATGTTACAATGGCGTTAAGTTGTTTTTCTTTGCCGACTAATGATGGTTCATCATTTTTAATTTATTCACGAGCTTGGTTTCTAGATCCTCTAATCCAAAATGTCACATGGTGGAAGAGAATGATTAAAGTACATTAGTCTAGATGGATCAATGTCCTTAGACAATCCTTACTCCATTCAATTACTATGAATGCTTGATCAATGAGATGCAAGATTTCATTATGCAATATAGATGGCCAGAGAGAACAACGATGGTCGAATTATTGATTACATTAACAAACCACGACTAAGGCTGCGGATTTGTGTAAAGAAACCATACAACTTACCGATACAATCGTTAAGCCATATAATATGGTGTATCATTTGTATCTTGATACAAGTTTCCAAAAGCCTTTTTCAATATAACCAAACGGAAAAAAGCCCAGAATAACAAGATGTTTGCATCCAGGTGGTTTACTTGGCAGATGTACTTGCTGCCTAAATGAATGCAATTGCTTTTTGATTCCTTCTAAGGCAGCTCATATTTGTATTGTCGATCTATGTAGCAGTATTTCAACCGTAGCAGCTTGGTGAACCAGCATGGATGAAAAATAGCTTCAAATGACAAGATGCCACCAATGACTAGGGAGAAAATGGGCGGTTTGTGGAGGTAAAACCAGGGCTACTTCTAGGGAGAGACATCATGTACAAGCTTACTCCTTTGTTTATATTTAGTCTTTCAAGTGCTTTTCTGCAGGCAGGGTAGTTTGCATGCTGACCTTTGTGCTCATTGTTATGAACACCTGAAAAAGAAAGGTGAGAAGAAGAACAAGGTTCAAACACGGCTGATCTTTCAGAACTATTATTCACAGAGGAAGATCTTACAAGAGGTGGAGCAAATTGGGGAGAAGGAAACCCTTCAGGCAATTTAAAAAGGTTTGAACATCTGTTAAAGACAAGGGGTTTGGGAATAGAGAGTTGTTGGTTTTTAGTTTTTTCAAAGGCTCTCAACTCTCTGTATTTTACCTCCCATTGCTTTGGGTAACTGATGCCAGTCTAGTTAAAGGTGATAGGTGTAAAATTTATTTGACTTATCAGTTTCTACCATACTTAGTAGGCATGAGCTTTCATGGATTTTAGGGGTAAGAGGTGGAAGGGAATTATTTTCAAAGCGGATTACAACCAACGATTTAAGCTGGATGATTTTAGAGCCAGTGTCTATTTTAAATCCTAAGGGACGAATATAGGCCTTGAGTAAATCATAGATGTAGGGGTCATCAAGGCTTACAGAATACTTAGGAAAGATAGTACCAAAAAATGGGCCATTGATAGACTGGGGTCTCAGACAATTCTTTGTTTATTTCAACAATCCTAAATTCTGAGGAGACCTTAGGCGGGTTGAAAGAGAACATATAAAAACTGAAATCAGGAGGACCAGAGCAACCTCTTAAATTTGTTTCTTCATCAGAATCAGAAGAAGAAGAGTCAGATGAGTTTGGAGCAAATTGATCTAACACAGGGTTGGAATCAGAGGAATCTCCTCCTTCTGGTAAGAAGACGACTTCACCTTCAGGGTAGTCTCCTGCTGCACACCAAGCTAGATCCCACCAGGCTGGATTCAGGTCTTTTGAAAACATGGCAGCAAGTTTAGGCTTTTTATTTTTATTTGGGCATTTGTTAGCCTAGTGACCCTTTTTACTGCAGATGAAACATTTTTCTTTATCTGCAGGTTCAGATATTTTCTTAAAGTAAGCTTTCTTTTGAAATCTTTTGCCTTTTTTATGCTTATAGCCTTTGTCTGGATGAAATCTACGTACACTAGTATATTTGGGCTGTTGTTTTTTCTTACAACTACATGATTCACGCCCGAAGTGTCCTCGGTTGTGGGCGCCACACCCCCAATTTGGCATTTTTGCAACATCTTTACAAAAACCCGGGGAAAACATTGAAGAGTGTCGCTTGAAATCTTTAGCCACTCTTTTTTCCAGACAATGTTCTTGCCAAGTTTCCATAATGAATCCATGCAATTGGGCAAGGGAAAGACCTAACAGAGGGATGTTTTTATCTTTAAGGTGTTGTTCAACAGAATCATGAACATGGCCAGGAAAGCTTCTCAAGTAATGTTTCAGATATGCGGGCTTATCAGCATTGCCAGAAGAAATCAACAATTTTTGCATATAGCAAAAATATTCTTCACTCTTATTTAGGTCATAGATTCTGGCAGACATAAATAAAGATGCAAGATGTTCATAATCTTCAATTTCATTGGGACCATAGAATTCTTTACCAAGGGCAGTAAGAATTTGTTGGTCCGCATCTTCTGCATTCAACATTTTTTCTCTGGATTCTTGGGGAATCCAGCGCCACCATTCTGAGGCTAGCCCTGAAAATCCCGCAACCAGCTGGAGTGCTAGTTGTTGGCCAGTTATTGTATTGTCCTGTGTTCTTTTGTACAAGACCCAATTTGATAGAAGTTGGATGGCAGATCTAATCTGGGCGCGGGATATACATTGTATGTTCAACACAGGTTGATCAGGCATCTGGGAGATTAAATTATTCATCCCATTTATCCCGAAACTAAGGGAACAAGGTACCGACGAAGGAGAAGTGTTAGGGAGATCTGACATTTCAGTATCAGAAAGAGGGGGAGGACCTGTTATTTGAGGATTAGTATGACCTTGGCCGTATGGATTTGAGGATCCAATATTTTCTCTTTTTGGGATTCTGAATGTCGATAAATATTTATCTGGGAGGGCATTTGGCATTTGTTTGAATTGGGAGACCATATTTATTAACTCTTGAAGCTCTTCTATTTAGGATTGCTGAAATAGACAAAGAATTGTCTGGGAGCCCAGTCTATCAATATATGAAAATGAAAGATCTGAAAGATGAAAGAAGAAAGCTTTTAACAAGAAGACAAATAAAAGAAAAAGTCTCAGAAGAAAAAGAGCAATCTGTCTCTCCAGAAATTAGCAAGAATCCAGCATTCTACCAGCCTGTTGATTTATACAAAGGCTATCCTGATCATCATGAGGATAGACAAACGTTTAGAAAAGATAAAGAAAATCTGATAAGACTACAGATCAAAGATAAGCAGTATTCCCTAAAGAAGCTGGTAAAAGAAATAGAGGAATTGAAAAGAATGCTTGAGATAACAACAAGAGAAAGGGACCAGTCCTCTGATGAAGAAATGTGCAGAGCCTATGCCGAAGCATTATAGTCACCAACAGCTGCTGAAAGTTCAAAACATTCTTAGCACACTAGTGATTCAGGAACATAAGACTGTCATAATGATGGACCATCACTAGGATCTCTAGGACTATTCACTGGTCCTAAATATTTCATTAAAATAAAGTTTTGTTCATCTGAATTCAAATCTTATGAGCTTGATTGTTTGATAGATTCAGGTTGCCAAATGAATTTGGCGAAAGGAAATGCTATACCATCTTTTTACTGGGAAAAAACAAACGAACATGGTGTAGCCATTGAATGAACTCCTGTACAACTCAAAGGACGAGTTCTAGATTTTCCAATAAGCATCAATGGAATAAAAGAAGTTCTGCATCTTAACAGACTAGACGACCTGAAAGAAGATTGCATCATAGGATCACCCTTCTTGCATAAAGTCAGCCCCATTACAGTTGATGAGCCCAGTATGAATTTTTCATGTACAATAAATGGCAGAAGAGTTTCCACCCCTCTATACTATTCTGCTTCTTACAAATGTAAGAATCTTGTTCCCCAATCCAACCCCACTTTTAGTCTTGCAGAATTGTTCAAAATGGAAAGATGCATCGCCTATGCAGAAATGCACAAAGAATCTGCTCTCTCCGAAATTTCCTCTAAACTAGAGAAGGATTGCACCTCAGAGTCACCTAATGCATTTTGGACCAGGGAAAAATACTTTGTTTCCTTACCTTTTAACCCCCTAGAAACACCAAAAGCTCAAAAAGCCTCTGCTGCCCTTATGTCTCCCTCAAAAAGAGAATTTTGTGCAAATGAAATCAAAGAACTCTTGGACAAAGGCCTTATAGAACCTTCTAAGAGCCCTTGGGCATGTCGAGCATTTGTTGTCAATAAACACTCTGAGATAAAAAGAGGAAAACCCAGACTGGGGGTAAAATTTAAACCCTTGAACAAGATCCTTGAACCAGTCCGTTACCCTCTGCCTGATAAATCTAGTTTGTTGCAAAGGATAGTAGGATGCACCATTTTTAGCAAGTTTGACCTGAAGTCTGGTTTTTACAAGATTGGAATTGAAGCAAAAGACAGGGACAAAACTGTCTTTGTTGTTCCTCATGGGGCTGCATGTATCAACCCTGTTATGGAATTTGCTTGGGAATTTTGTTTTTTCCCACTGGATCTTCAATTGCAGGTTTCTTGTAGCCAAAGTAGCTACCAATCAAAACCAACGGTACAGAAATGCCAAACTGCAAAACAACCAAAGCAAACATATTCCCAAAAGTTACACCATATTCCCAAAAGTTACAAACTAGACTATTTCTCAACCCTGACTAATACATCAATACAATTTTTTTGCAGAAAATGTTTCCATGAAACATGAAAACAGTCTGTAGTATGTTTTTCTTCCATTATGTGCTTGGGATTATTTCAACCTCTTATGTTACAACCGTGTTAAGTTGTTTTTCTTTGCCGACTAATGATGGTTCATCATTTTTAATTTATTCACGAGCTTGGTTTCTAGATCGTCTAATCCAAAATGTCACATGGTGGAAGAGAATGATTAAAGTACATTAGTCTAGATGGATCAATGTCCTTAGACAATCCTTACTCCATTCAATTACTATGAATGCTTGATCAATGAGATGCAAGATTTCATTATGCAATATAGATGGCCAGAGAGAACAACAATGGTTGAATTATTGATTACATTAACAAACCACGACTAAGGCTGCGGATTTGTGTAAAGAAACCATACAACTTACCGATACAATCGTTAAGCCATATAATATGGTGTATCATTTGTATCTTGATACAAGTTTCCAAAAGCCTTTTTCAATATAACCAAATGGAAAAAAGCCCAGAATAACAAGATGTTTGCATCCAGGTGGTTTACTTGGCAGATGTACTTGCTACCTAAATGAATACAATTGCTTTTTGATTCCTTCTAAGGCAGCTCATATTTGTATTGTCGATCTATGTAGCAGTATTTCAACCGTAGCAGCTTGGTGAACCAGCATGGATGAAAAATAGCTTCAAATGACAAGATGCCACCAATGACTAGGGAGAAAATGGGCTGCATGTATCAACCCTGTTCTGGAATTTGCTTGGGAATTTTGTTTTTTCCCACTGGATCTTCAATTGCAGGTTTCTTGTAGCCAAAGTAGCTACCAATCAAAACCAACGGTACAAAAATGCCAAACCGCAAAACAACCAAAGCAAACATATTCCCAAAAGTTACACCATATTCCCAAAAGTTACAAACTAGACTATTTCTCAACCCTGACTAATACATCAATACAATTTTTTTGCAGAAAACGTTTCCATGAAACATGAAAGCAGTCTGTAGCATGTTTTTATTCCATTATGTGCTTGGGCTTATTTCAACCTCTAATGTTACAACGACGTTAAGTTGTTTTTCTTTGCCGACTAATGATGGTGCATCATTTTTAATTTATTCACGAGCTTGGTTTCTTTATGAAACATTTTGGCTACTGTTACAATGAAACATCCTAGCTGCTGAAAATTTGTTCTCAAGAATCATTGCATTACACTTTTTTGCTTCTGTTAATAATGCACTCAGAACCTCAATGATCATATCTCTGAGAGTTCAAACGTAATAAAATCAAAACGAGACAGAATGAAGTCTTGCTCTGATGTCAAAGCCCCATCGAGGCTTTCAATTTGTAAGGTCCTTCGACAATACGCCAAGTGTGTCAAGCAAACAACTCAAAAAAAAATCAAAGCAAAAACAAAATGAAGTCTTTCTCTAATGTCAAAACAAAGTCCCAGGCTCCATTTAGGCTTTCAGCTTCAAGGTCCTTCGACAGTATTCTAGTTGAATCTAGTTGAATATGGAAACGTTGGTTATTATACCAGGCCCCATAATATCCCACAAGATTCTTATATTTCTTGTGCTAAGCAAAGTTAACTCTTAATTAAAGACAATATGGTTAGTGTACATGCATAATTTAAATGTTTTTTCATCTTTATAGGGTCAAGGGTGCACTTGCTAGAGTAAACACCATTTTTTTCTTAGGGTTAAAGGTGCACTATTGTATGAGTTGCTCCCTTTAATAGGGTTTAATTGTCTTAGTTGGCTATTTTGGTTTAGTTAGTTGCCCAATGCACTTAACTATTTTGGCCTAGTTAGTTGCTTATTGCACCTTACTTGGCTATTTTGGACTTAGTTTCACTTCAATTCACTCAAGCATGACCCAGTTAACTAACTACTTGGAGTTTTAGGTCCAATTAACATGGGTTGCTCATGCAACACTGAGTTGACTACCTTGTCAGGTTATTCTTATCTAGTTAAACACTAAACTAGTCATGGATGGTCAGCTCACTTTTTAACTAGGATGCACTTGTCTATTCGAGGCATAGGAGCACTTCACTCATGATTTTTAGGCCTAGTTAAATCTTACCTGCTAACGCATGGCCTAGTTTACTTACTAAGGAGGGCACAATTGGGCATTTACGATCATTTTTCTCGAGTTTACTGTAACGTCCCCGACCCTACGACCGACGAAGAGGATGCTACTATAACATTATCTATCCGGGAAACTAACCCCATGAACATACACATAAAAATTGAAATGATTGGAACTAAAACATGCATACATTATTACCATACGGCGGAAGCAAAACCATACATTCAAGCTTTCAACATGTTCATTGTGATTTGATATCAAATGTACTTGCAGGGATGAAATAGATGAGAATACTTATCTTATGAAGAATTCGTCCCGCAACCAGTTACGTTGCTGCAGTGTTCCACCCAACCATATGCCAGTGTGCTCCTTAATCTCTCAGCAACACTGCCACCCCCGAGTTGGGCATGATTCCCCAAGGAATAAGGAACTAAGCAGGCTCACACATAGCCAAAGATACACAATAGTACATAGCCAAGCCAACGTAGTTGGATTTATTAGGCCATCAGGGAGATGGGAAAAGCTGACTGCTAAGCTGGTGGGCTCACTGAAGAGCTGATGACACGTGCACCAGAACTATCTTAACTTCTAGGAAACCCACACACACCCAACACAAGGAATCAGTCCTTTCTCTGCTACATAGTCCCTCAGGCCTTGAATTCCCTTCCAGTGCTATTCAGGGGGTGTGGAGAAGAAAGCCAGCCTTTGGCTCTGTCTATGAGGCTCCTGAACACACCAGGTTTATCAAGCAGACCAAGCCTTCAGTCCCACTCCAAAACAGTCCAGAGACCAACCACTGCATACACACAGCAAAATCGACCAATTCACAGCTATGGGGAAGAAAAATGAAACATTACGATAGCCAAAATGGTGATACACAGTTCTGGCTGAGCAAGGTGATCCCAGAGTTGATCTTGGCCCTAACGTGGCCAAAACAACTCGACAATAACCCACACCAGTGAGGGAAACAACAGCCATGATTTCACCACTGAAAACAACGAGAAAAAACATACCCCGATTGGGAAGAGGAATCAGATGCAATAGACTTTCAACGTAGAGATGGATTCACATACAGAGAACCAAAAAACATTAAAGGAAATTGCACACACAACAAATCGAAAGTGGAAGAATGAACCCAACATGGACGTCTGGTGATGAGCAAAACGTCCCAGACCCAAAATCGTGAGGATGAGAACCCACACAGCAAAATCCTCAACATCGAAATTCTCACACATAGTAAAAATTGTGAACGTGAGGTAGTTTCGCCCCAACTCTCGGCGTGAAGGAATAAATGGATAATGGGCCATGGTCTCCTCCTGCCCACGTGAGGGTGAATGAGTCTCCTGGTGGAGTGTGCATGTGGGCAAGAACTGACAGTCCTACCACACACCACTGCCCAACAATAACTGCCCAACTAACATCAGAGGCTTTTAATTTGGTAGTTGGTTGATTGAGACAAGGAAATGTGAGTAAGTCAAAAGGGTGGGTGACAACTAAATGGGTTTAACAACTGACACTTGGATTTTCCCCATTGGCCCCAATGGTTAAATAATTTCCCTCCCTATCCTTAGGAAAATCATGCCCTTTTCATTATGGTTGCATTGACATAGCTGGTTGTGGGTATTTTTAATTAAAATGCATGTTTACATGATGCCAAATTTAATATGTGCCGAATAGCACGATATACCATCGACAACGATTTTAATTGCTGGAACATGAAACACTAAATCGATGGTGGGGCTTTTGCCTTTAGCTCCACACCACGATTAATTACAATATATACATCATATATGTTTTTAATGCAAACGGGGTCAAAATCGAGGTGTTACATTACCCTCCCCTTTCAATAGCACTGTCCTCAGTGCTTTACAAAATTGAACAAAATGCTACACTGGTATCGCCTCAATGTTCCGCAGAATTGAACAAAAATGGATGTGCCAATCGCATGGCATCCTCCAGCTCCCACGTGGCCTCTTCAGGACCGTAGTGCTCCCATTGCAACTTTACCTACCCTATGGCTCGGTTCCGGAGCATTGTGACCTTCCTGTCGAGGATGCGCATTGGCTCGATTTGGAACTCTCCATCGGGTTCCACCTGAATCACATCCCAATTTATCACATGGTTAAGATCATGTACATATTTCTTAAGCAAAGAAACATGAAAAACATTATGAGCGTTAGTGCTAGCAGGCAATGCAAGTCTATATGCAACTGGCCCTATTTTTTCAAGCACTTCAAACGACCCACAATATCTAGGTGACAACTTGGCACAACTTCCAAGCTTCAAGGAACTCTTCTTTGCCCTCACCCTCAGGTAAACATGATTCCCTACACTAAACTATTTGTTCACCCTATGCTTATCTGCATAGTTTTTCTGTCTGTCCCGAGCTGCTTTCAGATTCTGCCTAATCTTTACAACCTCTTGCTCCATCTCCTTGAGCAATTCTAGACCAAGCACAACCCTATTCACTGGATTATCCCAAGTCATTGGTGTCCTACACCTTCTACCATACAAAGCTTTATACGAACTCATCCCCAAGGATGCTTGCTGTTCATTGTTATAAGCAAAATCTACCAAGTGTAAGTAATCTTCCCACTTGGTTGGTTTGTCCATCACATACATGCGAACCATGTCTTCAAGCACCTAGTTGACTCTCTCTGTCTGTCCATCAGTCTGAGGATGGTAGGCAGTGCTGAAGTTCAGCTTTGTACCCAAATCTGCAAACAACCCCTTCCAAAGTGAACTTGACATCTCGGTCAGAGACTACTGCCTCAGGCAATCCATGCAATTTGAAAATCTCCTTCATGAAGATCTTTACAATGTCATCAGTCTTATGCATAGACTTAACCGGTATAAAATGTGCTGCCTTTGTCAACTTGTTCACCACAACTATGATGGAATCATGTTGTCTCCAAGTCGTTGGAAACCCTGTAATAAAATCCATGGAAATAACTTCCCATTTTCATTCTGGAACTGGCAAAGGCTGCAACAAACCTGCAGGGTGTTGATGCTCAACCTTTGCCTGCTGACATTTTATGCACCTTGAAATATATTCAGCCATGTTCTTTTTCATTCTTGGCCAAAATCACTGTTTTCTGGCTGTAGCAATTGTCTTCCGATATCTTGGGTGACCAGAATATGGAGTTTGATGGATTTCATCCATAACAACTCTCCTCAACTCTGCTACATTTGGAATATAAATTCTGCCTTTATAAGTAAGAAGGCCATCTTCTTCCAATTTATATCCCTCATACCTCTTCTGAATACTTTGCTGCTTCAATTTGTCTTTTACCTGCTCATACAATTCATCTCCAACAATATGATTAACAATCTGATTGGCAAATACTAAGAGATACCACATGCATTTCCTGCACCTTCTTGCTGAGTGCATCAATTACCTTATTATCTTTTCCTTTTATGTGCTTGATTTCAAAATCAAACTTACATAAAAACTCCAACCATCTTGCTTTCCTAGCATTCGGAGTAGGCTGATCAAACAAATACTTCAGACCATAGTGGTCTGTCCTTAGCTCAAATCGTCTGCCCATCAAGTAATGCCTCCACATCTTGAGAGCATGTACTATGGCTGCAAGCTCTAGATCACGAGTGGCATAGTTTTTCTCATGTTCCTTTAACTTTCTTGATTCATAACATATCACGTGGTTGTCTTGCATAAGGACTCCTCCAAGCCCTTGTCTGCATGCATCGGTACATACCACAAAATCTTTTTCTGGGTCTGCAATCTTCAATACTGGGGCACTGGTGAGAAGGTTCTTCAGCTGCTGGAAGCTTTCTTCACACCTCGACGTCCATTCAAACTTTATCCCCTTCCTTTGAAAAGAAGTGATGGCATGTGCAACTTTGGAGAATCCTTCAATGAATCTCTTGTAATATCCCGCAAGTCCCATAAAATATCTTACATCTATCACATTTCTTGGAGTAGGCCAATTCATAATGGCTTCAATCTTTTAGGGTCTACCGATATACCATCTTCTGAAATAATGTGACCCAAATACTGAATTCTATCTCTATAGAAGTCACACTTGCTCAGCTTTGCATATAGCTGATGCTCCTTAAGCAATTGCAATGTCAGTCTCAAATGCTCTTCATGCTCTTCCTCTTTCTTAGAATAAATAAGAATGTCATCAAGGAAAACAAGAACAAACTTGTCCAAATACCTGCTGAAGACACTGTTCATAAGGCACATAAATGTAGCTGGTGCATTTGTGAGACCAAATGGTACCCACTACAAACTCATAATGTCCATACCTTGTTCTGAAGGCTGTCTTATGAATGTCTTCATCCTTGATTTTCACCTGATGGTAACCAGACCTCAAGTCAATCTTGGAAAATACCTTTGCTCCTCTCATTTGATCAAAGAGGTCATCAATCCTAGGCAAATGATATTTATTCTTCATAGTAACTTTGTTCAACTATCTGTAATCAATACACAACCTTAGTGTACCATCTTTCTTCTTTACAAATAGAATTGGTGCTCCCCAAGGAGACACACTCGGCCTGATATACTTCTTCTCCAACAACTCTTGCAGTTGCATCTTCAGTTCTAGCATCTCAGGTGTACTCATTTTGTAGGGTGTCTTGGACACTGGAGCTGCTCCTGGCACAAGTTCAATTGTGAAATCAATGTTTCTCTTTGGAGGAAGCCCTGGAATCTCATCAGGAAACACATCCCTGAATTATTGCAACACAAGAAAGTCCTCCAACCTAGGAGTTTCATTCTCTGTTGCCTCCAAAATATGCGCTACATACAACTGGAAACCTTTCTTACAGAACTTCTTCAACTGCATTGCTGTAACCTGCCTCACAGAAATCACCTTTGGAATACCTCTTACCACTATTGGGTTTCCTTCTTCATCCATGAATTCGAATGTCTTATTATAACAATCAAGCTTTACTCGGTGAGCTTCTAACCAATCCATTCCAATGAGAACATCATAGGAACCAAGTGGTAGAACATTGAGATCCACACAAGTGACCAATCCATTCATGACCAATGGACATTTCTTTGCCACTTCACTAACCTTTCTCTTAGTTCCAGTGGCTAGCTGAACTAACCAAGATTTGCTATGCTTTCTTAAAAGCACAAACCTCCACTACTTTAGGGGTAATGTAACTGTGAGTAGAACCAGGGTCAATAAAATAGAAATAGATTGCTCAACAATCTTACCTGCAACTTCAACAACAGTTGACTGATGATCTGCTTGGCGGTCCTCTAGTGCTGCATAAATCCTAGGGACGGCCCTTGCTATTTGACCCACTGTTTCTGCTTCTTGAATGTTGTAAGCTGGCCTTGCATTCTCATTCTCAGGTGGAAAATTCCTGCGCATGTGGGGTCCTCCACATTTCCAACATTGGAGTGGTCCCCTGTTCTGCTGTGGTTCTTTAGGCCTTTCTCCCATCACTTTGGCTGGCTGCTTCTCAGCTTGTGACGGTTGCCTTTGCTGATTGCTGAAGTTAAAAGGTTTGAAACCTTTCTTCCTTTGGTCAGACTTCTCATTCTGCTTGTCCTTCCATGTCTTATGATAATCAGGTTTACCTTTGCTTTGCTCATAGCAATACTTCGCCTTCCTTATTGCTTCTTCAGGAGTTCTAGGTTCATAAAACTCAATTCTGTCTTTGTAAGACCGAGGAAATCCACTCAGGAAACACTAGATCTTCACTTTCTCATCTTTGATATACCTGACATACCTTAACAATTCTAAGAACTTATTTGCATACTCTTCCATGGTATGCTGTCTCAATCTCAGCTCATGGAATTCTTTAATCTTGGCATCATAATACCTGTCAGAGAGGTATTTCTACTTGAAATACTTCTTGAACTGTTTCCACTTAAGTCTCCTTTCGCTGATCCTCTTTACTTGCTTGAAATGCTCCCACCAAATGGATGCCCTTCCATTCAGATTGAATATGGAAACCTGTGCCTCCATGTTTCCCGAATAATCCTGAACTTGGAAGTACTTCTTTATCCCAAGAAGCCAAGCTTCAGCCTCTTGGGCAGTCTTTACCTCACCATCAAACGTAGGAGGTTTAGCCTTCTTAAATTCATCTCGAGAGCGATCCCTATGGTGCCTCTTTCTCTTTCCCTTACAAGAAAAAGAGCTTGAATCCTCGCTGGATTCTTCTGAGTCAGATGATCTACTAGAAGTCCTTCTTCTTCTCCTGGTACTGCTCTTACTGTACCCTGTCCAGAGTCTATTTTTCTTTGCAAGTCTGTCAAACTCTGCAACATAGCAGCATTCAACTGATGCTGCTCTTCCTGGGCTTTAATCAAGCTTCTCATGGTGGCTGCAATATCTTGCGGTGTCTCTTGGAATCTCCTTCCATTAGACTCTATGTCATCATTTCCAACTCAGACATTTTCTTCCATGGCATCTCGCGCACGCTCGTAGGAATCCCAAGCATCATATCCATCACGGGTTCTCATAGTTGAACCACAACTTACTTTACCAAACCGCACTACCTAGAATATTGCCCTTGAAGGTGACTACGATTTTGCAAAATGTGTTAGTAACACCACTGTAAGCTGCATATCATTTATACAATTCAGAATTACTTACATTCTCTTGGAAAAATCATACAATGACAACTTTGCCCAAAACACATAATTTTCTTCCTCAAAGAACAACTGTCTCAAGGGGACGACGGGGGTCAAGGGGGCTTTCCCCCTTATGGCTTCCCTGAGCCACTGCAGGGTGGGTCGAGGGCAGCGCTATCGTTCTTTATTTGTTTTGTTTTGTAAATACTTGATTTTCACGCAATCTGGTGCATAAGATCGCCACCCATTAGAGGAAATTTGAGGTCTAAAATGGGCCTCCTAAGGAAAATAATAAAATAATAGTTAAAATAAGAAAATAATAGTTATTAATTTTGGAGGAAGAATGAAAAAAAAACTACTTTTTTTGTTCATATTTTTCACATATCTCCCTATGTTTTTACTCAAATTCCGAGCGGGAGATCTTGTTGGATGCGGAATTTTAATTCTGTATCCAACAAGTACCCACACTGCATACTTTTTACAGACATCACTACCCCAAAAACAAGAAATACCTGAAAAAATGTGATGATGACCTATGTTTTTACTCAAATTCCGAGCGGGAGATCTTGTTGGATGCGGAATTTTAATTCCGTATCCAACAAGTACCCACACTGCATACTTTTTACAGACACCACTACCCCAAAAACAAGAAATAACTGAAAAAACGTGATGATGACATCATCATCACATTTTTTCAGGTATTTCTTGTTTTTTCGGGTAGCGGGGTCTGTTAAAAGTATGTAGTGTGGGTACTCGTTGGATGCGGAATTAAATTCCATGTCATCATCACGTTCTTTCAGTTATTTCTTGTTTTTGGGGTAGTGGTGTCTGTAAAAAGTATGCAGTGTGGGTACTTGTTGGGTACGGAATTAAAATTCCGCATCCAACGAGCTCTCCCGCTCGGAATTTGAGTAAAAACACAGGGAGATATGTCGAAAATACGAACAAAAAAAGTAGTTTTCTTTTATGACAAATATGTCAATTCAACCATTATGGTTGATTCATTTTATTGAAATTCTATTGGTTCTTGAATTCCAACTCACAAAATTTATTGTTGGCGCGTTTTCTTATAAGGCCCCATTTAAACCCCAAATTTCCTCTAATGCATTTTTCTCCTTTTCAGTCCTATAAATCCACTGAAAAACTGCTGAAAAATCCCACTGAAAAATAATAAAAAAACTTAGTTTTTTTTATTTGATCCGATCCCTTTCCAACTAGCCATCCGATGTATTGGGTCACTAGTTGACAACGCTTCCGACGCCTTATCAGGTGAGTTTTCATCTATCTTCCGATACCTTATCAGATCCATCTTTATTTGTCTTCCGATGCCATATCGGGTCCATCTTCCTCTGTCTTCCGATGCATCGGCTCAATCTTCCTTTATCTTCCGACACATCGGCTGGTCGATCTTCTATTCTTTTCCAATGCCTCGGCGGGTCGATCTTCATTTCCCTTTCGACGCTTCGACTCGATCTTCCATTGTCTTCCGAGAGACATCAAAAAACTTTTTCCGATATTTCCTTTACTTAGAAAAATTCGAATTTTTTTTCTTCTCTTCTTCCTTCCGCCGAGCCTTGCCGACACCTCGGCTCCGCTTCAACGAACGTCTTCTGATAATTTTAACACTTCGAAAATTTTTCAAAATTTTTCTCTCCAATTTCCTTGTTGCGTGTGTCTCGGCTCACGCGAGTCGAGACCATCAGCTCCACCCAGCTGATACCTTCAGTTCCCTTTATATTTTCTCCTCTGGCGTTATTGACAGCCCTTCGGCTAACTGAGCTGACGTATCGGCTGGCTTCAGCAAATGTCTTCTGACGGTTTTTGACACTTAGAAATTTTTTCGAAATTTCCTCCTTGCTGGGGTTCTTTATCGGATGGACTCAGCTCTAGTCATCTGACGTATTGGATGGGCTTCAGCCTAAGTCATCAGACGTATTGGATGGACTTCAGCCTAAGTCATTCGACATTTTCCATACTTAGAAATTTTTTTGAAATTTTTCTGTCTTTCTCATTTTTCCTCAGCTGGGTAGAGGGTAACCTTGCCTTTGTCACTGCTTCTTCATGGCCCATTGAGTCCCATGCTGCAACGTGTGCTCTGATACCACACTGTAAGATCCTTGACCCTTCGACCGACGAAGAGGACGCTACCATAACATTATCTATCCGGGAAACTAGCCCTATGAACATACACATAAAAATTGAAATGATTTGAACTAAAACATGCATACATTATTACCATACAACGGAAGCAAAACCATACATTCAAGCATTCAACATGTTCATTGTGATTCAATATCAAATGTACTTGCAGGGATGAAATAGATGAGAATACTTAGGAAGAATTCGTCC
The DNA here is from genome assembly GCA_001517045.1 of Pseudotsuga menziesii. Lineage (NCBI taxonomy): Eukaryota > Viridiplantae > Streptophyta > Pinopsida > Pinales > Pinaceae > Pseudotsuga > Pseudotsuga menziesii. Next base: position 47,428 of record LPNX011045971.1, on the reverse strand, counting down.
CGCAACCAGCTACCTCGCTGCAACGTTCCACCCAACCATAAGCCAGTGTGCTCCTCAATCTCTCAACAACACTGCCACCCCCGAGCTGGGCATGATTCCCCAAGGAATAAGGAACTAAGAAGGCTCACACACAGCCAAAGATACACAACAGTACATAGCCAAGCCAACGTAGTTGGATTTATTAGGCCATCAGGGAGATGGGAAAAGCTGACTGCTAAGCTGGTGGGCTCACTGAAGAGCTGATGACACCTGCACCAGAACTATCCTAACTTCTAGGACACCCACACACACCCAACACAAGGAATCAGTCCTTTCTCTGCTACATAGTCCCTTAGGCCCTGAATTCCCTTCCAGTGCTATTCAGGGGGTGTGGAGAAGAACGCTAGCCTCTAGCTTTGTCTATGAGGCTCCCGAACACATCAGGTTTATCAAGTAGACCAAGCATTCATTCCCACTCCAAAACAGTCCAGAGACCAACCACTGCATACACACAACAAAATCGAGCAATTCACAGCTCTAGGAAAGAAAAATGAAACATTACGGTATCCAAAATGATGATACACAGTTTCGACTGAGCAAGGCGATCCCATAGTTTTTCTTGGCTCTAACATGGCCAAAACAACTTGGTAACAACCCACACCCGTGAGGGAAACAACTGCGATGATCTCACCACTGAAAACAACGAGAAACATTAGAGGAAATTTCAACTCAAAATGGGCCTCCTAAAATGAACTAATAAAATAATAGTTAAAATAATAAAATAATATTTATTAATTTTGGTGGAAGAAAAGAAAAAAACTACTTTTTTGTTTGTATTTTTGACATATCTCCCTGTGTTTTTACTCAAATTTCGATCGGGAGAGCTCGTTGGATGCGGAATTAAATTCTGCATCCAACGAGTACCCACTCGTCATACTTTTGACGGGCCCCACTACCCCAAAAACAAGAAATACCTGAAAAAACGGAATGATGATGTCATCATTCCATTTTTTCAGGTATTTCTTGTCATTATTCCGTTTTTTCAGGTATTTCTTGTTTTTGGGGTAGCGGGGCCCTTCAAAAGTATGCCGATTGGGTACTCGTTGGATGCGGAATTTAATTCCGCATCCAACGAGCTCTCCCGATCGAAATTTGAGTAAAAACACAGGGATATATGTCAAAAATACAAACAAAAAAAAGTAGTTTTTTTTATGATACCTATCCCCAAATTTATATTAAAAAAATGTTTAAGACCTATACGATATTTCAAATTTAAAGCAATTTCATTGGCTAACACATGATGACATGGAATTTGAATAAAAGTTAAAAGGCCCATTTTGAGTTGAAATTTCTTCTAATGAGACATGACTCGATTGGGAAGAGGATTCAGATGCAACAGACTCTCAGCATAGAGATGGATTCGCATACAAAGAACCAAAAAAAAAGGAAATTGCACACACAACAAATCAAAAGTGGAATACTGAACCCAACATGGATGTCTGGTGATGAGGAAAACGTCCCAGACCCAAAATCGTGAGGATGAGAACCCACACAACAAAATCCTCAACAGTGAAATTCTCACACACAGTAAAAATCGTGAACGTGAGGTAGTTTTCCCTTCGCTCTCGGCGTGAAGGAAAAAATGGATAATGGGCTCTGGTCTCCTCCTGCCCACGTGAGGGTGAATGAGTCTCCTGGTGGAGTGTGCGTGTGGGCAAGGACTAACAGTCCTGCCACACACCACTGCCCAATAATAATTGCCCAACTAACATTAGAGGCTTTTAATTTGGTAGTTGGTTGATTGAGACAAGGAAAGGTGAGTAAGTCAAAAGGGTGGGTGACAACTAAATGGGTTTAACAACCGACACTTGGCTTTTCCCCATTGGTCCCAAGGGTTAAATAATTTCCCTCCCTATCCTTAGGAAAATCATGCCCTTTTCATTATGGTTGCATTGACATAGTTGGTTGTGGGTATTTTTAATTAAAATGCATGTTTACATGATGCCAAATTTAATATGTGCCGAATAGCACGATATACCATCGGCAACTATTTTAATTGCCGGAACATAAAATGCTAAATCGATGGTGGGGCTTTTGCCTTTAGCTCCACACCACGATTAATTACAATATATACATCATATACATTTTTAATGCAAACAGGGTCAAAACTAGGGTGCGCTAGCCTTATGTTGGTCCATGTTATTAAGCTTAGCTTGGTTACCTATATATGAAGGCTTGCATCTCATTGATTAAACATTAATTCATGTACTCTTTGATCCCAATTGCTTATAAAAGATTACATTGTTTGGATCTTTACTTGAATTATTTTTTATTCTGTGGATTTCTAATTGTTTACTTTTCCATTTATATTCTAGATCCTCTAATCCAAAATGTCACATGGTGGAAGACAATGATTAAAGTGCATTAATCAAGATGGATCAATGTCCTTAGACAATCCTTACTCCATTCAATTACTATGAATGGAAGATTAAGGTTGTGATTATATTGCCCTATAAAGGCCTCTATACTATGAATGGAAGATTGTGATTATATTTCCCTATAAAGGCCTCTATAGGATCACAATGGGAATGCAAACCGAGTTAAATTTTTCTATGAAAAAAATAAAATGGTTTAGGTGAATAGATGTGTTTTTTTATTTCTCTTGAACCTCCTATATATCATATCGAAGTTGCAAAATCTCCTAATAAAATATGGACCATGCTGGAAAGACTCTTTGGGAAGTAGCATGAGATGAGAGGACATCTATTGTAGAACGAGTTCATTAGTTTGAGCTCGAGTAACTTTGATACTATTCAAGACTTCCTCACAAAACTTGAATAATTATTGCTATTCAAGTTATGTGGAGTAGACCGAAATGATGAGTAGCTAGTTTTTTCAATTCTATCCTATTGGGTTATGAATACTTTGTTTCTATCTACCATGCTACAAAAACGACATTGAATTTCTTTCGAGGATCTCAACACTCGATGCTTTTGTTGTCTCTCTTACTAGAGAGCAATATAAACTTGTTCAAATGGGTTATTTGATGTCATCAAAGGCACATGCCCTTGTTGCAAATCATGTGGTAGGATTTTATCTTAACTTGTTCAAATGGGTTATTTGACGTCATTAAAGGCACATGCCCTTGTTGCAAATCATGTGGTAGGGTTCGATCTTAGCCCTCTAACAGATATGTTGTTATTTATTGTGACCATCTATAATAAACAAGGCCAATAAAGTAGATATGTTGTAAAACGATAATTGTAAAAATATCTACTACAAGGTTACACCTATAAGAAAGTCTCTATAGTGTGAAAACAATATTAGTAAGAAGGTTTATTAGAAGGTTCTACCTATTATAAATTTTCTTCACAAAGAAGGCTTAGTAGTAGGTTCTTCCTACAAGTGCTTTCACTAGATATTATATATATAGGAGTAGAAGCTATGAAACAAAATGCCATTTTGATATTTATGATATTTTGTCTTTTCATTAATAAAGGTTTGTCTATTATGATATTTTGTTATCTACAATTGTTTATTGATGTGGTAATTCTATATTTTCTTATTGAAATCTTGCTTTTTGTTATTCAGGCTACGAATTTCCAATTATACTATTAAGGTACTAAACATTTGGTATCAAAACATTTTTTGAGTTGAATTTTTATTTTTATAAGGTTAGAGGTATGTTTTGACATCTATAAATAACAAAATGATATGTCATTCAACTGAGTGGAGAAACATACCCACCCATAATACAATTGGTTCTTAGTTACAATTGTTGACATCGTTGTAATCTTTGTCGGTACCCCTTCAAGTAGTACAACATCAAAAACACCTATATACACAATTTCACTTTCATGTACCCTCAGGTATATTGGAAGTCCCTTATGCAACTTGAAACCAACATTAGGCAATTCTATCGTCGATCGTCTTATTGCTATACTGACACCAACACATCACACTAGAAGATTCCTCTTTAGTAATTGGGAAGTCGATTAGTATGGCTAAGGGATTAAGTGAGCACTCTTTAGTTAGTGCCATGAGAGATTGTACTACTATTGGACTCTAAAAGTATATCAATAAACTATAGCACTTGACACTCCTTTACCTTTGGGACCCTTCGAATCCCAGAGAGAGAGAGAGATTGTCTAGGATTTTTCTACGCCCTTATTTCACCAAAATCCTTGCACTATATTGATCACCTTGGTACCACTATTACGTACCCCTTTTTGAGCACTCATTTCCTATACATGATCTATGCATACAACAAATTCTAGAGTCAATACAAAAATTCTAAGTCAAACATCCATATGAGGATTAGGTATTTAAATTTGACGTGTTGGTTTTAATTTCAATTAGAAAGGTATATATTCATGCCACACTTCAATGATGAAAAATTTAAGAAAATTTCACATTTCATTTGACAATAATAAATTAATTACACACTTTATAATAAAATGTGCTAAATAGAATATTATATCTTCAATCAAACTTATTCCACTAAATAAATCAATAAATCCATAATTATCACATCTACAACAAATAATGTTTTAATATTACAATCTTTTTAAATTGTATTATTTCTTTTCAAAATGAAATAGGACATAACAAATATTGATTTTCAAAATAAACATTGATTTTCAAAATAAACACACTATAAAAAATAACAAAAAGAAAATTTGAGGGAAGATATACATTTACCTTGAATCCTTGCGTGGAAATCATTGGTGTCCAACTCATGAATCCTTTCTTGTAAATAGTTAATGTCCAACTTAGGAATCTAGCACAAATGAACCCAATCCTATTTTCTTTTATTTTCTTCTTAAGTAAACAATACTAGTTTACAAACTCATTCTTTGCAACCCTTTGTGTGGTGAAACTTACAGGGAAAACCTTAAGTTCGCTTGAAGCCCTGTCTCAAAACCCATGCATCCATTTATTCAGGATTCTTACTTCAAATTAAATGGAAGTATTGTCTCAAAACCCATGCATCCATTTATTCAGGATTCTTACTTCAAATTAAATGGAAGTCTTGATCTGGGTTTCTAGTATCAAGACTTGAACCTTTATAATATTATATAAACACCGAGATATTTGGATAGTTGAACCTCGTCCCAGTTTCTACAACTTGATATTTTATTCAAAATCTCCTTTTTGGTTACACACAACTCCCTCTCTACACTCTCGTCTATGCTTGCACATTCCTGCAGAAAAAAGGGCATTGCAGAATAAATGGGTTTACAAGTTGAAGGAAGAAGATGGAGGAAAGAAGCGGTACAAGGCTAGACTTGTTGTAAAGGGGTTTGCACAAAAGAAAGGTATAGACTTTGATGAAATATTTTCTTCTGTTGTTAAAATGACTTCAATTAGAACTATTTTAAGTCTAGTGGCAGTAGAAGATTTGCATGTTGAACAGTTAGATGTAAAAACAACCTTTCTCCATGGGGATTTGGAGGAAGAGATTTATATGCAACAGCCACAAGGGTATGAGGTAAAAGGGAGGGAGAATTTGGTTTGCAGGTGGAAGAAGAGCTTGTATGGCCTAAAACAAGCTCCAAGGCAGTGGTATTTAAAATTTGATAAGTTTATGACAGAACAAGGTTATGATAGATGTCATTCTAACCACTGTGTTTATTTTAAGAGGCTAGATAATGGAAGATATATTATCTTCTTATTGTATATGGATGACATGCTTGTTGCAGGCTCTAACATGTAGGATGTAAATGTGCTCAAAAGAAAACTAGCTAAATCATTTACGATGAAGGATTTGGGTGCTGCAAAGCAAATCCTTGGTATGAGAATAACAAGAGACAGGAAAAATTGCAAATTGACGTTGTCTAAAGGTGAGTACATATAAAAGGTGTTGCAGAGGTTTAGAATGCAGAATGCAAAACCAGTTAGTACACCTTTGGCGAGCCATTTCAAACTAAGCAAGGATATGTGTCCAGAGACATAGGAAGAGATAGATTACATGTCCCAGATTCCATATTCATCAGCGGTTGGAAGCTTGATGTATGCCATGGTGTGCGCAAGACCATATATTGCACATGTAATGGGAGTTATGAGCAGGTATATGAATAATCCAGGTAAAGAGCATTGGAAAGTAGTACAATGGATTCTTAGGTATTTGAGAGGTACCACTTCACATGCATTATGTTTTGGAGGTTCAGACACTCTTCTACAGGGATATGTTGATGCAGATCTGGCTGGTGATAAAGACAGCAGGAGGAGCACCACAGGTTATGTGTTTATTGTATGTGGAACAGTAGTAAGTTGGATTTC
>LPNX011045971.1:0-41134 GCA_001517045.1 Pseudotsuga menziesii | reverse complement strand
GTTGCACTTTCAACAACGGAAGCAGAGTATGTTGCTGCTACAGAGGCTAGTAAGGAGATGATTTGGTTGCAGAGGTTCATGGAAGAATTGGGTAAGAAGCGGGAGAATAATACGTTGTATAGCGACAGCCAGAGTGCCATTCATCTTACAAAGAACTCAACCTTTCATTCGAGGACTAAACATATACAATTGAAGTACCACTTCATAAGATCTGTTCTAGATGAAGAACTGTTAAAGTTGGAAAAGATACATACTAGCCAGAATCCTGCAGACATATTGACAAAGGGAGTAACCAAAGATAAACTGAGTTCCTGCTCAGTTTCTGTTGGCCTTCAAGCATGAAGGTGAAAATAAGAAATTTGCTAAGTCCAAGGTCTAGAAATTGCAGTAGCGGTGGAGTTGTTGTGATCAGTATCCAAGTGGGAGATTGTTGGTTGTGGAGCCTAATCTTCCAGATCCAGAGATATTATTCAGTCGTGTTTGTAACCTAGGTGTACTGTAAACTCATTCCCCTTGCCTTGGGGTTCGGGGGTTTGGGGGCGGAGCCCCCAAGAAAATTTGTTGGGATGTGTGTTGGCCAACAATTTTGTGGACCCATGGTATTGGGTTGACCCTAGAATTTTCCCATTGTATTTCCCCTATAAAAGAAAGCATTGTAAAACGATTGAGTATGGTATTGTATTGTATTGGAATAGAGACTGTGAGAGCGTGAAGAGGAAGTGCAACGGTTTTGCTGCAGGTTGTATCCCTTCACCTTTCTGGACTGTAATAAAAGGACTGGCAATTTCTTTGTGGACGTAGCCCATCATTTGGGTGAACCACATTATATCTGTGTCTCTGTGTAATGTTTTAATGTGTTTTGCATCTTGTTAATGATTTAACTGTATATCTGTTATTGCTCTGCGGTCCTGTTTTCTAACACTATATCTACCCTACACCTGGATGGTGAGATCACATGGTCTCGTAGGGTTTTGTAAACGCTCATTTACTCTATCCTTAGCCCTCATTTGGTTATGTTTGTTTGGTCGGAGGCTGGTTGAGGCTGAGCTTCGCTCTGCATAAAACTTGCTCTGGTTTATTGTGTAAATGTCAACGTTGGAGGTAACTTCTTTCGAAGGATTTCTCAACCAAATTTCTCTCAGCGCTAGAGCTTCGATGAGCCTGCCAATGTTTTCTGGCTTGCGACAAGTCTATTTCGACAGGTGAGTAAAGCTTGCCACTCAAACCTGCAATTTAACAATTGTTTATAGTAGTTATCTTTCAACATTATTGAAAGGTTTTGTTGGTTGCAGGCTACAAAGGGATAAGGGTGCTAGGAGGAGCCGACCCCTGGCCCTCGTTGCTAAGTGCCAAGGTAAGGTTTCCAAGCCTCGCTAAGTTATTACTTGGTTTTAAGAAGATTTATACATTGTAGTTAAATTGACTATAAGAAGTTCTCTTGCAAGTTTCGACACTAGAGAGGAAGGCGACAGGGTCACCTCCTCTCAGGCCCACGTTTCTAAATACCTGGGTAAGTTGGTACTCAACCCTGGTCCACAAATTAGGTTTTGTTTTAAAAATTCTTTTAACATATCTGTCCCACACTAACCCAATCAATTTGTGGTTGTTGGTCTCGTTGGGCAGAGGTCCTGAGGGATTCTTGGTAGCCGCAATGATTAAGATAAGTGTTCTTAATACAAAAATGTGTCAGGAAACCCTTAGGGTTTAACTTGTATTGTAGAGGCCTCATGACCATTCTACCTCTATCATTATCGTAGATTTATTTATTGTTCTTATTTTTTCCTGTGTAAACTATTGGAAACAAAGGGACTTGGCCCTGGAGCCTATGCGGTTTTTGTTAAGGGTTTATTCCTGTGTAAAACTATTTGACTTACAACGGCCATCCTTGATGGTCTTACGACCGTATGAGATAGTGGTTAATAAAACAAATGTTGCTTTAATTGATAGTTTCGTTGTAATGTTTTTTCGTCTATAACGTTAATGTAAACTTGTGTAAGATTTAATGGTGGCCATGAATGGGATTATTCCCATCCTGTATACATTCTTAATACTTGTAAGACTGCTATTCTCCATAGGGTCTGTTATTGTTATTACATAAATCACTGAATTACAAAGTATTGGCGACCATTTGGCATGGGCTTACAACCAAATAATTATGTGTTGTGATTTGTAATAATGCATGCGATTCTACTTGTATTCTAGTTTGTTTATTTTCATTTATTTATCAACAGGTTGTATTTTAAGTATTTACCTTAAGAGATTTCGATCTCACGACTTCTGCAGCATACTTAAAAACTTTATAATTACTTGCATAAGGCGCTGCCTCTGCGTAGATTTGGGGTAGCCACGTTGTGGGATTACGACCCAATAATGATGATGCTTGTTGTGTTTAAAAGACTACAACCCTTAGAATTCGTGATATATTTAAATGTTATTGCTTGTCCATTGATGATATCGATATTGGGCTTGATGGCTTGATGACTGGGATTTCGTTGTCAAGATAACAACTATACTAGCTAGTGTATCCATCCTTCCTAGATTTAGTTTTGGTTTTTATTATTTGTTACTAGGCTGTGCACATGTTGAATATATTATAATACTGTAATATTATTAACTACTAAAGGGGATTCGATCCCACGACTTTCATAGTGTAGTTTAGCATGTGATAGTTCTTTATTAGTTTAACTTAAGAATTGATTAGATTCAACGACAATCCATGATTTAGCTATAAAGATTGTGAGACTTGTTCAAACATTAACTTATGTGCATGCGAATAGTACTGAAATATTTTCATAAGGTTGAGGTAACTATGTGGATCTTTGATCCATGCAATTACTTTCGCCAATACTGCGAGTAAGCATTGATTTTATATTTGTAAAATGATTTACTCTCCATAGATCTGTTAAGTACCTACCCTAAAGGGAATCGATTCCCGACCTCTGAAATATTCCTAACTGGATTATTTACAAGTTATTTACTCCTGTGTGTGGATACTTACAATAATATCATTGGTTTCTCATGATTAGATCTTACTCGGTTCAAATACTTTGACTTGGATCTTTATGATTTGTAATAATCATTAATATTATCTAGGTGGATTCCATTTATATATACTAAATACTACATATCTATATTATAAACAATAGATCATAATCTAATACTGTTATTTCGTATTGGAATTAGAATGAATATTATGTAAGTGGATTCCAATCGTATACAATGAATAATGCATATCTGTACTATAAACATGAATTATAGATTCAATCGACATTCTAATTTTGTAAATGCATATTAAGGAAGATTTAGGAGAAATCGATACAAACATGAAATATATAGTTAAATGTAGGAATACCCGATACAGTATAAAACAGTTGAGTTCAATCCATTAAGTGAAAATTCAGAATTCTAAATCATTCAAGTATAACATCAGTAAGCTAACTAAAAACAAACTAGATTCTATGTTAATCTCCTTTAGATCTAGGATATAAACACATTCTACAAACATTTAAAATATGAAATATGAACCTGGCACCGACATCGGGAAAACAAAAGTGGAGAAGCTGTTCCTCCCAACCAACTCCTAGAGCAGCCAAGTTAACACTCTTCAACAATTATATCCACTCCCCCCCTCCCTTTCAACATATTTTATTAAATAAACAAGTTTTTATTACAAAATGTTTTATTCTTGACTTTTCTGTCAAAACTAATAAAAATACTAAAATAATAAATAAAGTATTTTTCCAACATAATTAATAATTATTATTAATTCAGGGGCATTACATATTCCAAGTGTATAGACATAATATATGAGGAGTAAAGCATGGTTTTTGTACGAGCGAGGCCTATGAAGATCCCCTTTAAATTTGGCAAGGGGAAAAACTAGCTCTGATATTTCTTGGTCCATTTAGGATCCTTGAACGGATTCAACATGTTGATTACCAGCTTGAGTTTGCATCCCACTTAGTAAGGATGCATAACATATTTTATATTTATTTTCTTACATTCCTGACCCTTCTCACTTTTTAAATTTGGAGGGATTGCGTCTCTCTAAGGAAAGGGTTGTCCATGTGAAACTATATTCCATATTGGACCAGAGAAATTAACAATTGTGTAGTTATATCCTAGAACATGTTAAAGTCTAATGGGACTATTATTGTATAGAGTCAGTTACTTGGGAGGATTTAGACAATTTGCATCACAATTTTCCTTATCTTTTTTTTGTATATTTTTTACTTGGGCTCATCAAGCTTTGTTTTATGCTTAATGTTTCATGTCAATATTCTGTATGGTATTTCATAGATTTATCATGGTATCTAGAGATATATTACACATGGTATATGGCATGTTATTATTTCATGTTGATATTCACTATGGTATTTTTTTGCTTCATCATGGTATTTGCTGACTAGAGATACAAAGTTTATGATATGCTGTTACTTCATGTTGATATTCACCGTGGCACTTTATTTTAGAAATGTTTACTTGTGATAGGTTTTTCATGGCATAGTAGTTCTCTATGATGCTTGATGATGTCATGGACTATTATTTCATTTAGTAGAATGCTTAATTTTGGTATTTCATGATAAGTGAAACTTAATTTATGAGGCACATTATTGCATGATTGCAAATATAAATTTTGACAAGGCATTCTTAACATATAATAACTAGTTGTAATGCTTTTTTATTAATCATTATCTTGAAGGAAATACCACTAATAATTGTTTCATTGTGTTGAGTGAAAGATTGTCTCTAATGAAACACCTGTCACCCATGCACTTAAATTAATTACAAGTGCACATTTCCTTTTTATTTTTACATATTACTTGACCCTTTTCTTTACTATTATTATACTTTTAGTAATATATAATGATGTGTGCGTGTGCTTGTGTGTGTGTATGTGTAAAAGAAGATGTTCCCTAGAACATAAAAGAGATATTCAAGAAGCACATGTAGGACCTAAAGGAGGGCATTTCCACTCATATAATATAGCCACGAATATACTATAAACACTAATCTAGTGGCCTTCAATACACATATTGTAGACACAAAGTAAACCAATGTGACAAATTCCAAAGGATAAGTAGACCTATAAAAAGAGATGAAATGCCTTTGGCAGTAGTAAATCCTAGTCTTATTTGAAAACATAATCATAAGGTTTGGGTGCCCTTTAGTATAAATAAGTGAACAAAGAACTCACTTTTTAATAACAATATCGAGGTATTAATGCATAATTTTTACTCAACCATAATTAAAGTTCTCTCTACCACCCCCAACCAAATGGAGCAATAGAAGCATTCAATAGAAATCTAACTAAGTGTTTGACAAAAAAAATGCATATCGACAGGAATGATTGGGATGATAAAGTACCTGTTGCGATCTGGGCATATAGAACAACCTATAAAATATCAACTAGCTAAACTCCTTTTAAACTGGTCTATAGGAAAGAATTTGTAATCCCCTTACACTTCACAACAAATTCAGATAAAATAGAAAGTGTATTAAAATTTAACTACAACCAAGAAAAACAAGGTAGACATTACCAACTTAACAAATTAGAACAAGAACAAAAATGATGGTTGAAAGCATGGCATGCAAGAAATATTAAAAATAAAGAATTTGTAACAGGAAAGTTTGTCCTTATGAATGAGAGTAAAATAAAACAAAATCCAAGAAAATTAGAAACAACATGCTTAGGCCCCTTTCTAATTCAAGATATAAAACCTGATGGGGTTGTCCAATTAAGAACATTACAAGGTAAAATACTCGACAAAGTAGTCAATGGTTCATGACTAAGAAGATACCATGCTTGGAAAAAATACAATTAATAATAATAATAATAATAATAATAATAATAATAATAATAGTTATTATTAATTTATGAAACAATAAGAAATAAAATACACTCAATTAGGAAAATAGATCAAATAACTGCTAGTTTCAAGGAATACAAATATTGTGAATTGGAATAGGAATATAATCCAAGGATCATGGTAGTTGATTGGGAACACCAATCAACAATTAACAATAGGAACCCATGCCAAAAATAATGTTAAGTAAGCTCATCTATATCAATTATGCATTCGACAAAAAACACACATTAAACAAATAGAGACAAGATGTAACGTGGAAACCCATCAAGGAAAAATAGAAAGGTGCTCTTCATCTGGCATGAGAATTGGTTTGACACATTTGGTCTGCGTACTCAGCTTGCATACTCTTCTTTAGATATTATTTACAATTCGTACATATTTCTCTCGTCTCATGCTCTCTAGTTTTGGTCTCTTTCTCTATGTATCTCTTCTCTTCTTCTTTGAATCATTGATCCACGCACATCCTGGATCAAGCCTATTCCTCTCTTCGACTGGCTATCCTTGATCACCCACACACAGTGTGGGTTCGTGCTTTTATAAGCCTTTCTTATTTTACTATTCTTGTCTCAACTGCCAATTGACTCACAATTATCAGTCGACAGGTTGTATTTCTATTTTAATACATTCAGTTATAACTAAAAATAGGCATTATCAACCCAAAATACAATCACGCTTTTATGACTAAAAACAAGCTTTTAGTCTAACTAAATCTTCCCGCAAAATCAATCGAACTTCTGCTTTTGAACTGCTTTATTCCTCTTTCGTTTTAGTTTCCTTCATCGCGACTGCTTCCATCACAATTTCTTCTGTCGCGCGACCAAACTCTTCATCCTCCGAACATAATTCTGGCAGAATTTTGTTTGACTTTTCCTAGGTCCAACAAATGATTTGAAACCCCAAAATCATGGCCATTGTAGCAATGATAGACCTCATTTGGTTTCAAGATGATTTATCCATCCCATGAAGTACATCCCCTGTCATTATGGGATAAGGTAGATGTCCTTTTTCCTAGAGTGAAGTTTCCCAAATGGTAGACCCGACATTGAAATCTGTTACTTCTTTAGCTTACCACAAACTCGTCCATGTGTTGGCTATCATGTTTATGTTTGGAAATTGTTCGATAAATTTATCCAAGTGGGCGCTTGAGATTATTCCTAACCAAGGATTAATTGCCTTAAAATTCTTCATAATGCAACATTAAGGTATGGTATCCTAGGTAGGTGTTCCCACATCCACTTACAACATCCCGGATTCTAAGGCTATTGCTTTGTTGCCTTCACTATTCATGAGAGAAATTTGGTTTCTTAAGAAATGATAAAATTGGATGATATGAAACTCACCCATGATCCATGTAATTTTGGTTAAAAATTTGTTCAATTGAATGTCATTTGATTGAGTATCTAATCTAAGAAGGCATATAAGTGTCATAGAATCTCCAAGCACCAGAGCCTCAAAGATCCCTAATTGCCTTAGGATTTTGAGACTTTGCTGGAGAGAGAGCACCTCAACTCTATTGTTCATGTTGTTTACCAATCCCATGCATAGGATTTCCTTTGCATTCTTGTAGGACTAAATTTTATCACTCCCACTCCCGCCACCCCTACCACCCCTCTCTTATGCTCTTTTTTAACTTCGTTATTTTTTTCAATATTTTTCATTTTTGAAGTGGTAGGGAGAGACTTATTTTTTTTATCCAATCCCCTTCTTTTAAAACAAACTTATTTATAAATATTACAATAACAAGGTGAGTTGTAGGGCATCAATTCCCTACATAAGCACGACTTGTAGGGTTTTATCTCAATAATTGTGGTAATTTTAATGTAAAAAACAAAATAATCTTATTTGTTCGATCTTGTTTCCAGAAGATAGAGATATATTTTTCAAATAATATATAATAATAGCATATCGACCATTAGATTATTAATACTCAAATAAATAGTATTGGTAACTACCCATGCACCACATAAACCCCTCTCCCTATTAGCCTATCACTCATCCAAGTCACCAATTATGGCATGTAGGTATTTCCATTATGTGCACAAACCATAGACAAGCACACCATGCGACTATGCATAACAATAATTGTTAAATTACATATATGAAAGAGCTAGGGGAGGGACACCAATTGTGGTGCACCTTCCCTTTACATGTGACCCTCCAACATGGAGGATCCCACATGGCATACAACAAGAGGTCCATGCGTAGTGCCGCATGTTTTGCATGTGCCAAAGTTGGTTTAGGGCTTGGCAAGGGAGGTTTAGAGTTCCAATTACTCATTCTTTTGAGCCTTCTCGAGCTGTCGTGTAATTGCGAGGGGATCTATGGGTGAGCAATCTCCACCCCCAGTTGTGCGTCATTTGCCCCTCCATACCCGCATGTTGTGGTGTGATACTCATGTCGTGTGGGATAGTAAATGGTCTCGACATAAACATGGTTTTTCCTTTCTACGAAACAATGCTGTGGGTAGTAGATGTCCTGGGGGACTCCTATGGGGCTCAAGAGCGCATTGCTAGAAGTGCTGGGCGTGTTCACGTGCATGTATGGGATATGTTTTGTGGAACTGTGGTGGAATGGGTTTAATCTAGTTCGCGGCGAGGCAAGGCTTGGTTTCGCCTAGTAATTTATTGCACATTCCGCTTGTGGTTTGGGTTTTTCCTGCACTGAGGCGTGCTTGATTTTGGTTGCAGGTGCTTCTTGGTCATGTATGTTGTGGGAGCCACTTATTCGTGGAAGATGCGAAGTGGAGGAGTAGATCCATCACTTGTGGTGCAGTCTTATTCCTCTGGTAGGGCTCCGTTCCTACCAACTATCTATGATTGTGTTTCTCAACACACCCATCTCCTGCTCGGGTGTGTTTGTGGGCTACATGTTCATTGAGTATCTATATTCTATGGGTTTACAGTCTATGGGTTTACATTTCTCTGCCGTATGTTTGTTTCTCTGCAGGGCTCCATTCCTACCAACTATCTATGATTGTGTTTCTCAACACACCCATCTCCTGCTCGGGTGTTTTTGTGGGCTACATGTTCATTGAGTATCTATATTCTATGGGTTTACAGTTCTCTGCCGTATGTTCTATTGTTTCTCTGCACAATTCAAAGTTTTTTAATTTACTAATGGGTTCTCTACCATATTGTAATGGATTCTCTGCCATATTGTAATGGGTCTTCTGTTGTTTTTGTAATGGTTTCTCAGCCATATTTTGTAGGGTTCTCTTCCATTTTTGTAATGGGTTCCCATTTTATTTTGTAATGGTATCTCTACCATATTGTGCAGGGTTCTTTGACATTTTTAATGGGTTCTATACCATTTTGTCACAACAGGGTTTGAACTCAAAATCCAACGACATCTGACGTAACGTATGGATGTGTCAGATTGTAATAATGAAAAGTACTGTACCTTTCAAATTATTTTAGCTTCGTTGAATATCCGATGGCAGTAGCGTAGGTTTTTTGACAGAGGTTTTTTCATCGTATATGCGATGGTGGAATGTCGAATTTGCTGCGACGACTGATATCATTGGATATCCGATGCAAGAGTGTCGAAATTTCGACGAGGATGTCGTCGAATATCCGACACAAGATTGTCGAATTTTCGACATGTATGGGGTGTTTTTTGAAATAATATAAAGACATATTTCAAATTGTTTGACCCATATTTACAACGGTAACTATGTTCATTGTCGTTGGATATTCGACAACTGTGCAATTATAAATTTAAACATTTTTAAACATTCCGACATGTTTTCTATAGAAGAGATGGATGGTTTGCGAAAATTATTTATTCCTCGACGGACGGTTTCAGGAATTGTTTTATTCTTTAATGAGCAGTTGCGGAATTTTTTTTTCTCCAACAGATAGTTTGAGGGGATTTTTTTAATCTTCGACAAACCTCCGTTTGAGAAAATTGTGATGCGTGGAACTTGATTTTTTTAAGATTGTCGATAGTATTCATTCATGAATTTTGTGTCAAAATGTCGAATAGAAATATTTATGATCCAAACAAAAACAGTCGACAATTGCTTGCTAGAATATGGGATGCAACGAAACAAAGGGTTGGTGGAAAATGTTATTGTCCATGTACTCAATGCAGGGGATTTAAGAGGAGAAGAATATTGATCTCAACAACCACAAAACATTGCAAGGAACGTGGACACGCTGAGGGGGGGAATGAATGTCGTCCATTTGTAGGTTTAGCATTATAAAGTTTTTTATATTCTTTGCTTTGGTAAATGTATGTATTATTTTAATATTTTATATATTAATGTATATCTATTGATGTTTCCATATATTTATAAAGGAATGACACCCTACGCGACATATCGTTCAGAGGAAGTGCTTTTAGAACAAGTTCTGGATCAGAATCATGGAGAATAAGTGAATGATCATATTGAACAAGATGATCATACTGATAACGTAGTTGAAGATGATGGTACAAATAAATTGATCCATGATTCATTTAATGTTATAATGGATGATGACGATGATGATGATAATGAAAATGATGATGTTCACGATATACCTCTTCTCGATAAGGCATATGAACCCCTTTATGAAGGCTCCAAAACAAAACTTCTCTCTGCTGTATTGTTGATAATGAAATTGAAGGTTTATGAATGGTTTTTTAAACATAGCAATCACACAGATACTAAGGTATGTAAAATAATCGATCACATGTATAGGATCGTGATAAAGTTTATATATATTCCTCTAATAATTGTATTGTTAACTCATTATTGATCATTGTACGGATGAAGTGTGTTTCGTTAATATTATTTATTTATTACATTAACTATACATATATATATTTTTTACCGTAGCTTGATAGATGAATTTTTGTTACCATCATCAAATATTTTACCTTGCACATATCGAGATTTATCTTCCATCATGAAAGAGATTAGAATGCATTATGAAGCAATTCATGCATGCCCCGATGACCATGTTATATATTATAATCAACATGAATTTGCAACAGAATGTTTGGAATGTCATATAAGTAGATATCGAACAGATCAAGTAACAAAAAAGGTGCCTCACAAGGTTCTTAGTTATATGCCCATCATTCCACGTTTGTAGCAATTGTTTAGGTGCAAAAACATAGCGCAATTAATGGATTACCATGCCAGGAACAAAAGTCAAGATGATGTTATTCGAATTCCCGTAGATGGTTATTCTTTTAGAGATATGGAGGAAAAGTGGCCTCACTTTAAAGAAGAACCACATAATATTAGGATTTCTTTGGCAGCAGATGGTGTTAATCCATTTGCACAGATGAAATCCATTTACACGGTGTGGCCTATTTTTGTTATCAACAATAACATTCCTCCATGGCTGTCAATAAAGAGGGAGCACATAATGTTGTCGATGATTATTCCAGGTATTTTGTGTCTACAACTGTTTTAGTTCTAATGTAGTTGTGGCATCTCATTTGTCGTATTATGTTTCCTAATTTTATATATATATATATTTATTCTACTCTTGTGCATGGTTTATATATCTTAATGGTTCTCATAATGATATATTTTATATGTACGTCAAATCAATCAGGCAAGTTCCAAGTCAAATATATGAATGTATATATTGAACCTCTTATAGATGAGCTATTGAAGTTATGGAATGGCATCACTATGTATGACGTATCTAGACCAATATGACAAATGTAATTTCAATTCCATGCAATGGTTGTAGGGACAATACACGATGCCCTGGGTTAACTTCATTTTGTGGTTTGTATTTTTAAGTTCCACTTTAATTGCATTTAATTATATGAAGTAGTTAATATAGTTTATATATAATTATAATTGACAGAGATATTCCATATCTATATATTGTAGGTCGTCAGACAAAGGGTAAATTTGCATGTCCACTTTGTGGTCCTAAGATCAAATCTCGTCTCTCAAAAAGATTAAGAAAGGATATGTTTGATGAGTATAGGAATTTCCTCAATAAGAATCATATGTATAGAATGACCAAAAAAAATATTTTCAATGGAAAGCAGGAGACTGCATTAAAACCACGGAGAATGACACCTCACCTTTGGAAGATGCAATACAATAGAAATTGTCATCATGGTACGTATGGATCATCATATATGAATTGTTATGTATTTTAATTTTTATTGCGAGTTCTTTACTGTAGTGGCCATATTTTATTTATGATCTAATTTATTTATAAACTAATATTCATGATGTCCATCATGATCATGAAGGAATTAATGGGCTTCCATGAGGAATGAAAAGTTATCCTATACAATTCTGCAGGTTTCCCTACTATGAGCACCTACAAATTGCTCATTTGTTTGATACAATGCATATTGGAAAGAATGTGATTGAAACATTATGGAAACTACTGGAGCTAAGGAGGGAGAAAGATAAAATTGTGAAAGCTTGCAAAGACATTCAAGAAAGAAACCATGCAATGAAATATGGCATCCAATTTCATAGCAACGGAGACCAAGTTAATATAAACTCAATTCCATGGATGTTTACGGAGAAACAAAGCAATGTTGTCAAAGAAGTAATGCAGAAAATTAAATTTCCCACTAGATTTTGTGCGAACTTGAAGAATATCATAACAAAAAAAGGTGATTTTGCAGGGGTCAAAACACATGATTGACACTTTTTTATCAAGGTAATTATTATTGTTATTTTCATATTTTTTTTTTCTTCATTTTATTGCATATATTTTTTTTCTTGTTTGTATACTCTTTGTTTAATAAATGGTGTGGTTTGTATATTGATACAGTATGTTCTACCTCTCTCTCCCGAACAACTTCGACAACAATGTCAAACAAGTTATATATAATCTTGGTAAATACATGAGATAACTAGTGATTAGTTGCATGTGCTTAGTGTTTCTTTAATTCTCCGTATAATTTATATATTTTTTTTGTGCACTATTTCATGATATGTAATTTAATGTATTTTTGTTAAATATCGTTATTGGTTTGCACCACTTGTAGATGGTTGACATCTAAAGAAATCCATAAAGAAGATATAAAGTATTGGAGGAGAGAAATTCCTTGTCTCATGTCTGAAATGCGGAAGCACCTACCTTCGGCATTTTTCAATGCACAGGAACACTACCTCATACACCAAGTTGAGGAGATTGAGTTGTGTGGACCTGTGCACTTAAAGTCCATGTGGATGGTTGAGAGGCACTTGAAATTTATGAAGGGTTTGGTGAGACAACGAGCACATGCTGAGGGTTCTATGATGGAAGGATATATTGTATACTAAAACATGTTGTATGTTAGTGAATATCTTCTTATTTTAGTGTCAAAGCTCAATTTACATTGCATTTGTGTTCCGGACTCCAATAACAAATTTGAAGGGGAGAAACTGAAGGGGAAAGGTAGATCGAGGAAGGTGAAAGGTAATTATTAGCTAGTGGATGTTTATTATATCATTCATAATCTAATTGCATTTTCTAGTTATTGCATCAATTAAGAGCATATACTTTATTCAGGAGATTTACACATGTCTTTCATTTTAATGATTATTGTCATCAAGCAGTTGGTCGAGAATGGGATGCAATTCATTTATACATCGTAAACAATTTTGACTAGATGAAAGTATGGATTGAACGATGCAAACAATCAGGTCATGGAATATCATGGGAAGGTGTGGCTTCATTGGTAAAAGCAGCACATCGCAATGTATATAGAAATCTTACAAAAAGGGAAATCAATTTAGCATATGGTTTAAACAATAAAATGGCAAGCATATTAATCAATCACTCTAAATTTTTTATTTTGCAAATTACATTTTGATGTACATGTTGTTCTTTTCCATGTATTGCTGCATAACTATTGAATAGTTGTGTAATCTTTTCGTGTATTGCTTGTTGCAGGTAAAACACCATAAGGCTATGGTATGCATTAGTGGTAGATATCGGATCAAAAAATTGGATGAAATAAAGAAAAGATCAGATTGTGGGATATCTGCAGTCTTTGAGGTGACCAATGTTTCATCTAGAAGTGATAGACATCCACAACTCTCAGAAAATTGATACTATGGGTATTTGGAAGATATTAAATAGTGTGACTTTAAATCCTTCAAGGTAGTTCTGTTCGTTGTCAAATGGTACAGGTTACGATTGGATCAATGTGATCTCGATAGAACTATTAATGAACATGATAATGGATTTACCATGGTAAATACAAGGTTGTTTGAGCCAGGAACATAGCCCTATGTTCTTCCAAGCCAATGTGAACATGTATATTACTTGGAGGTTCCAGGTAAAGCGGGCTGGTCATTTGTTGTGAGACACGATCCAAGGGGAAAGTTGGTAAAGTATAACCTAGACGATGGTAATGAAGAGGGTTCTCTGGAAGAAGAAGATGATGATGAAGAGCATGATCAACATGAGTTAGGTGATGATGATGATCCAACAGAATATGTCCAAGAAATAGTTGAATCAGATGATGTAGAAGACAATTCCCATGAAGATTATTTCAACGATGACACGATGAGCATAACTGATGATGACGACGATGATGATATGGCCAATCCTTCCAATGTTGACTTTGGATCTGATGATACAGATGATGACTTGGATGAAGAATACGATGACATGGATGAAGAAGACGATGAAATATATTGAAAGGTAAATATTTAAATAGACCTATTCTTTTATATTATTTAAAAAAAAGAGTTACTAACATCATCATCATCACCATCATCTTCATCATGTTGATCATCATTGTCACTATCATCATCATCGTCAGCACCAACATCATCATCATCATCATCATCATCAAGAGCGTCATCATGATCATGATCATTATCATCATCATCATGACCCTCATCATCATGATAATCACAATCAGGCACCATCATCATCATAATCATAATGATCACACTTATCATTATCATCATCTTCATCATCATCGTCATTATCGTCATCATTGTCTTCATCACCAACATGACAATTATCACCATCATCATCATCTTCATCATCATCATCATCATCATCATCGTCATCCTCATGATGATGATAATCATCATCATCATCATCAACATAATCATCACCATCACTATCATCTTCATCATCATCATCGTCATTGTCACCATCATCGTCATCTTCATCATCATCGTCATCATCATCATCGTCATCCTCATGATGATGATAATCATCACCATCATCATCATCATCATCATCGTCATCCTCATGATCATGATAATCACCATCACCATCATCACCATCATCGTTGTCATCGTCATCTTAATTATCATCATCATATCAACATCATCATCATCATCATCATCATCATCATCGTATTCATCATCGTCGTCTTCATCATCATCATCATCCTCAGAGTCTTCGTCATCATCATCATCATCGTCATCATCTTCATCGTCATCATCTTCATCGTCAGGATAATCACCATGATGATCAACATCATCATCATCATGATGATGTTCATTATTATCATCTTCATGATGATGAAGATGATGATCATGATGATGATCATCATCATCATAATCATCATCACCATCATCACCATCCACATCACCATCGTCATCATGATCATCATTGTCATCATCATTATCATCATGTTGATCGTCATCATATTCATCATCATGATCATCACTATCAGCATCATCTTCATCATCATTGTTATTACCATGATGTTCAACATCATTGTCTTCATCACCATTATGTTCATCTTCATCATCACCATCCACATCACCATCACCGCCTTGGAATGATCACCATCATCACGATCACCATGATCACCATGATCATCATCACCACCATGACCACCATCATCATCCACATCACCACCATGACCACCATCATCACCATCATCATCATCACCATCACCATAGGCATCACCATCACCATCATCATCATCATCATCACCATGACCATGACCCTCATCATCATCATCATTGTCATCATCATCATCGTCATGTTGATCGTCATCGTATTCATCATCATGATCATGATCATCATCACCATCATCATGTTCATGATGATGATGATGATAATAATCATCATCACCATCATCTTCATCAATGGTTCATGATCACCATCGTCTTCATCATTGTGATAATTAGATGTAGCATCACTCTTCTCCATGAACAAAAATCCAATAATGAGACTTCGTCAATAAGACAATTCAAAAATGAATATCAAGAATGTTAAAATATAAAACCATCTTACCTTATTAAATGGATAAACTTAGGAAATATGTTTTTATTGGAAATTAAATGGATAAACTTTTGTGAAAATTGGGTCATGGTGCTCCAATGTGACAAGCACATTGATACTTTGAAAACACGAATGTATTGGTGCTCCAAAGTGACAAGCACATAAATTTTAAATTGTAATGATGTTGACGACGATGACGACGACGATGATGATGGTAATGGCGATGATCACTGTAATGATGTTGACGATGATGAAGAAGATGATGATGACCATGATGATGAATATGATGATGATGATGATGATGTGAATGATGATGATGGTGATGGAAATGATGATGATGATGATGATGTTAAAGATGGCACCGATGACGACGACGATGATGATATGATATGATGATGATGAGGGTCATGATGATGAAGACGATGATGATGAATACGACGACGATTATGATGATGATGATGATGATGATGATGAGGGTCATGATGATGAAGACAGTGATGATGAAGACGACGACGACGATGATGATCTTTATGATGATGGTGATGGAAATGATGGTGATGATGATGATGATGATCCTGATGATGAGGACCATGATGATGAAGACGATGATGCTCAACATGATGATGATCATGGTGATGACGGTGATGATGGTTATGATGATGATGATGATGATGATGATGATGATGATGATGAATACGATGATGATCAACATGATCATGATTATGAAGATGATGATGAGCAACATGATCATGATGATGGTGATGATGGTGATGATGATTATGATGATGAGGTTCATGATGATGAAGACGACGATGATGAAGACGACGACGATGATGATGACGACGACGATGATGATGATGGAAATGATGATGATGATGATGATGAGGATCATGATGATGAAGACGATGATGATGAAGATGATGGTGATGATGATGATGATGATGATGATGATGATGATGATCATCATCATCATGATTATCATGATGATGAAGACAATGATTATTAACATGATGATGATGATGAAGATGATGGTGATCAACATGATGATGATTATCATGATGATGAAGGTACAATACTTTTCATCATTGCTATCCAACACATCCGTACGTTACGTCGGATTTTGGGTTCAAATCCTATTGTGCTTCATCATTTTATATTATATCAACATGGTCATCGCCATCATCATCATCATCATCATAACCATCATCATAATCAGCATCAACATCATTAACATCATCGTTAACATCATCGTCGTCGTCGTCATCATCATCCTCATCCTCGTCATCATCATTGTCACCGTCATCAACATCATCGTCGTCATCATCGTCATCATCGTCCTCATCCTCGTCATCATCATCGTCATCGTCATCACCATCGTCATCATCATTATCATCGTCGTCGTCGTCAACATCATCATTTATGTTAACAATTTGGTATCATCGTCATCACCATCATCATCATCATCATCATCTTCATCATTTCATTGTAGGGGTTAGGTGAGATTGTAGGGATTAGGTGAGATCGCCATCATCATCATCATATTATAATAAAAAATACTATACCTAAGTTGAAAATACTATACCTAATAAAAAATACTATTATGGAAATACATATAAAAAAATACTAAAATAATATTTTATTATATGGAAATACATATAATAATATACATATAATATTTTATTATATGGCAATACATATAATAAAAAATACTATACCTAAGTCAAAAATACTATGGAAATACATATATTTTAAGTGACCTAAGTTAAAAATTGTATAATGAAATATAAAGTTTGAACCAATTTTCTTATTTTTGCACATTGTATTATTTCGCATTGTCTTTGTGCACATTTTCGCGGCGGATTTGGTGTATCATTTCATGGTGGCTCTGATGTATCATTTCGACTAGCTCTGGTGTATCATTTCACGGCTCTGGTGTATCATTTCGACTAGCTCTGGTGTATCATTTTGTGGCTCTGGTGTATCATTTCGCGGCTCTGGTGTATCAATTTTATGCAATTTGGACTAGCTCCCGTTTCGATTTGGAGCTAAAGGTTGACATTTGGAGCTCACAGTTCACATTTGGAGCTCACGGTTTCGATTTGGATCTCATGGCTCAACGGGTAAACGTCACCACATTTTTTTGGGTATGCTGTGATAGGGATTTTTGGGCATGCTCTGATGGGGGTTTTGGGCATGCTCCTCCAAAATATGCATTAAAAAATCCAAAACCATGTGTCAAGTGTTTGCTGTGTATGCTAGCATACATACACAGCAAACACAGGAGCCTAAATCCTTGGAAAATGTGGGTTTGTATCTCATTTTGAATCACTTGATGTGGGCTCTGAAGTGTCAATTGCACATGATGCAGCCCGCCATTTCAATAACTAGAGTATTTGAAATAATAGTAGGATGTGACGAAATAGATGGTATTAGAGATCATTGGAATTTGAGAAATTTTTAAAGTAACACTGGAATTTAAGAACCCCAAAATCCCTAATGTATAGAGTACATTAACGCATCCAAATGAAAATAAGGAAAATAAAATAGAACAAAAAGCTAAAAGAAAATTACTAATCAAATTTTAGATTCAAATTTATGATCAAAGTTAGGGTATCACCCTAGATTCCTTGATTTGTAAATGCTTTCTCTTTCGCCAAGAGATAAATCAGTGGTCTTCTCTCTAGAGTTTATTTTTTATTTTTTATAATATACCAGATTTCATAATTCATTCAATGAATTCCTGGACATTAAATCATTAATTACTGGGCAAAGTTAAGAGGGAAGTGAAAGCTTTGGTCCCTCAAAGGCATCACCTTTTGGATCAAGAATTGTGAATGTGTAATCTTTTGCATGAATAATTAAGGTAGTTTTATGCTCATTTCATCTTTTTTTTTCTACGAGTTGAAAGTATATGAATACTGATATCTACATGCATCTTCTTGGCTGGTCACTTGTGATTTTCAATTGCCAAGTATGCCTTTTACCATCTAGAAGCGATTTCTCATTCCTCTCTGCATCTTATCATAAATTTCAAGTTTCAACTGATTGACACATTTTGTTTTACTAAATCTCATTTTAGGTAGCAATGATTATCACACTTTCAACATGTTATGCTAAATATTTTGTAATCAGTGCTAAATTATAGAACCAAGCCTTCTGTTAGACAACAATTTGTACTCATCACTGGTTATGCTTTTATTTGATTTGCATTTTATTTGTACCTGTGCTTTTTCTAGATAGAAATTCACTGTTATTGATTCAATCACATTTTTTATCATATCTTGTCATAAATTTAGTTGATTTGCATATTTTATGCCAAACATTTATCCTATTGCATTTTCTTGGTACCTGAGCTTTTGCTAGATAACAATGTACTGTTGTTGATTCAATCACATCTGAGCATATCTTGGTATAAATTTAGTTTATTTGCATATTTTGTGCCAAACATATGTCATATTGCAATGTACATTGTATACCAATTTCTTTGAAAATCTTCTCGTGATTGAATTGATATAACAAAATTCAAGTGCCAAAGATTTTTCAGTATGTCAACTGGGTCTTGGTTATTCGGTAAAGAAGGATTTTGTCATACCCACCAGGGTTCAAATTCCTTAGAGATGTTTTTTCTCTCGTGAGTAATATCATCCATGTAAGTGGGTCATCTAATGCTTATCAGTCGAAGGGACTTTCTAGAATGTTGTAAGCTACCCAAATTCGTTTGTAATACTCCCAGAATGAGAAAGGGCATATTTTCTAGACACAAATAATAGGAATCATCTCATAATAACCCTATACATATGTTCCTGCTACCTATAAATCGATATTGAGTGCTGGATTGTTTTTATAGATGGTAATGTATGCCTCTCTTTACCCTAATCTACTGAAAAAAGTTTGCACTGATTTTTAGTAACTTAGCCATTTTCATGATAGTAATGTGCATCCTCTATGAAATTGTTGACTTTGCATGTTCTTAATACTTAATGGTGGATTTTCCAGAGATATTGAAATGAAGCTCTGAGAAAGTAGCCGTCTCAAGTCAAAAATATAAATGAAGATTTTAGATGATTTTCTCAACAAAAGAAATACTTGATTGATGTCAAACCAAGACAAACTAAAGGTAAAGGTTTCCCTACCTTGGTCACAGCTTAAAATGTATCAAAGATATCTTTCAATGCATAGACTCAAGTTTTGGCAAGAGCCCTTTCAGAGTACCCTGACCATCAATCAAGTTGTTAGCGGTGAACACTTCGTTCCGGAGAAGGCATTGAAAGGCCCTCGTAAGTCTTATGTAAACTACTTACATCCTAGTTTTGTAAGGACTAATTTGATACACCAGGGGTGTGACCTGTCAGCACATGAATGTGCATCATATGTGGAATGGATAGATTTTTTCCCTCTTGGTAGCTCTTCTGTCCAGGTCTTTAACATAGACAAAATTATGTATTTGTAAAAATCTCTCTGAACATATCAATGTTATGTCGTACCAGGCATTCAAAGTTTATTTCTCGTGTTGCATTGTATTTTCAATTTTCCTCAGGTCTTATTAGAACCTTGTCCTTTCTGTTTGAGAAATTGAAAACCCTTCAGTGATATCATAATAGCACTAGTGTAAATGACCAAATTTTCAATATTTCATTGAGATTACCTCTAAAGTTTTCCCGATGAGGTGAAAGTAGGCTGTGGCTGAACACAGCCCATGAGCTCTAATCTCTACTTCCATGCGCTGTAACCATTTCTAAAATATTTATGCTGTTATTTTGTTTCATACTGACAAATTATTCTTGGTTTTGATTGCATTTGTTCACCTTGCGTCGAAATTAAAATATGCAAGATAATTATAATAGCAATTTCAGACTAGATGATTTACATACTAAATTAATCAAAATAAAAAGATGATGGTTAATTAAAGCAAGGTTGAAATAGGTGATCTTTTCCCATTTCACACTGGTCGATTTACATACTCCTTAAATTAATCAAAATAAATACATGATCACACTCATAAAGAGAATACTTGCGTAAAGCTGAGGCATGACTATGTATGGAGAGGCCATGGCTCCATTCATCAAACTAGAATAAAGTAAAAAGATTTTCTTTGTCAAAAAACTGACCTGAAGGTCCTCCCAGAGGAAGAAGGGCATCCCTCGCTACATAAGTTGTGGCTTCAACTATCAACATATCTCTTCCTTGGCCTGTCATATCATTTTTGATAAAGCTGCCATGATGTAAGCAGTTCACATACACGTTGTGATCATCATTATCGTACTTTTGAATATCTCTTGCCACAATCTCAGTGTAGGCATTGACGACAATCTTGGATACAATGTATGCTCTCTGTCGAGAAAACCACCCCTTGCCTTCAATCTCTCATGATTTCTCATCATTCAAATAGATGTCGATAGAACCATCTATCGTTTCTTCTCTAAGGTTTTCGACATCAGCCAGCTGCATTCTCAGATTCGGAAAATTTCACCATTTTTTATTTAGTAATTGCTAAAATCATGGATCCATTTAGATACACATAATTGAACAAAAAGAATATAGGAAAGCGGAGAGTGAGAAAGTTTGGATAATAATTACTATTGAATTATTTATTCACACATGGGGTTTACAAAAAAAATTATGATCATAAGAATAAAACTCGTATAATACTCCATTTCAAAATCGTTCGAGACCAGCGATCGTTATGGACTATAGGGAAAAAGGAGACACCTATGTGCGATGAACGTAACGTTTATATCAACTTGGTGAATTACAAGGAAAACAAAGTGTGTATGCTTGCTATCATACACAGGAGCCTAAATCCTTGCCTCGATAAACAATTAAACCCTATATGTAATGAAGGAGCCTAAGTTGCAAAGGATTGACGTGAAGATGGTGACTAATATACCCACGAATGTGGTGTTCGGGTACACAGGGTACTCCCAAAAGACCGAACATCAACACAGATAGATACTGCTTCACACAAACAGATCACAGATCAACACATCGATGTTTGTCGCGTGGTTAAAACCCTCGAGAGGGAAATAGTCCATGGCCCCAGCCAAATAGCTACTTGGAGCAATTTATTATGCAAAAGAAAGAAAGTTACATATGAGCTTCTCATAATCGATCAACTAGCCAAGGACCTTCTATGCTCTTTAAATAGAGATCATAGACCAATCGGGTGTTAAGCCACGGATCAATGGTAGGTATGATCTAAGAGAAGTCGAACCATCGGATCACTCTATGTCTAGAACATAACGTGATTGTCATATTCGAATATTTACAAATGCATATTAATTCATACTAAAGAAACACACTTTTACCTAACGGATATATTACACAAGTTGATCTTGACTAACTCCTAAGTGTCTAAATATCCTAACATGTGGCTTACATGGATAAAGAAAATTTGATTAGTACGCTCCTCACTAAAGGGTAACAAGTAAGTAAAATTAGAAGTTTAAATCATACAACCAACTATTTGTACTTGGTGATGGAGGCTATGACTAGCCAAGTTCATTGAAATATCTGGTGGAGCACACCTGAAGGGTTAGCTATGCACACCCAATGGTGTATAATATGTACAAATAAATTCCCATTTTTGTGGCTTATTAAAAGCATATATTTCTATTCAACAGTTAATACATGGCTCAAACAATAGAATAACTAAATTTATAGAAAGAATAGGGAGTTGAAGAAAAACACTTACATGCAATTTGAGACCCAGAACCTACTCCTTTTCCCTTCATCTAAAGAAATCTTAAAAACAATAAAATGATGAATTTAAGAGTTGTTGACAGGTTTTCATTTCCAATTTAAAAATAATATTCAATAAAAGAAACAAATTTAGTAAATTCACTCATGATGATTACCTCTTTTTGAGTCATATGCACTATGCATAAATCTTATTGAAGTTGATATCAATTAAACCTGGTATAAATCGCTATAAAGGAAGTGAAGAGATAGTTTGTGCTTGGTCAACCTTCTTCCATGAGTCTGGTCTAGGACCTACCCAATGATGAATACACAAACCCTCGAGAGTAAACCACTGTATTATGAACATGTTTGAGTTTGAGAGCATTGAGGGCTAGTAATACTACAACAAATCCTGGAATTAGCATCCCATTTAGCGTCCATTTTTAGTGGAATTTTTTTTACATTGAGTGGTCAAACTAGACGCTAAATGGGACGTGTCATGGACAAAACTTAAAGTGTCTCAAAAAACGTTTTTTTTTGCTTCCTAAATAGCATCCTTTATGGCGTCCAAAATAACGTCTCTTTTTTTGCTTCCTGAATAGTGTCCAACTTTGCTTCCTAAACAATGTCGAGGTTTGCTTCTAGAATAACGTCCAACTTTTCTTCCTAAGCAACGTCGAGGTTTGCTTCTTAAATAATGTCATGTTTTTCTTCCTAGAGAGTGTCTGCTTTTGCTTCTTAAATGACACCCCCATTAGCGCCATTAGATACACAACTTTGAGTATCTAATGGTTGACAAAGGATAATAGATTGTATTATCTTCAAAATCGTATTGATTACATTCCTTGGTTCTCTGTATATCATTTTCTTATGATTGTAAAGTTTCTATCGTTACAGTACCAACATCTGTAGCTTGTGAGGCAGTAGCATCACCTTTTTCCTATGATATAGCGGCATCATAGACCTAATATGATCGAGTGTCATCAACTACTTGAGCCCTCTATAACTGAGAAACAAAATTATCCTCAATTCCTAATTCTATTGTAGTGCCACTCATTCCTCTAAGTTGCTGACTATTATCAACCCAGCTACTCAAACGATTTATTGGTCGCCCACTTTGAAGTGTTCAGTAAATATAATCCAAATGGGACGGATCTGAAGTACTTTCAATAGTACTCTCTGCTACAAACCTATCATTCTCTGCAATCATAAACACATTACATTATATATGTCCTTAAACTATGAATTCTAAAGTTCGAATCCAAGAAAAACAATTTATAATCTAGCAGATGTTCAACAACCAGAAATTTTAAAAATTACTTATTGCTCAACGAAAAACTGATCTAAATGGGATAAATGGTCTAGTGAGAATTGGATGTTGAAATGTCATTCCACAATCATCAGTCCTTCATATAAGATTATAGATAGAGGTAGTACTTCCTTATAGTCGATTTACCCCAAAATTTTTTTCAATAGGCATCACATGAAATGGATCAAACATAAAATCACCTTCAACTCAACCAAGCTAAGTTTGAGATAACAAGAGATAAGTTTGAGATAAAAGTATGAGGACTCAACCTTCCACTTATATATTGATTTAAAGCAGCTACAATATCTTGTCAAAATTCTGATTCCATAGCTTCCTGAAGCGTATGAGGATCCTCAAGAATATGACAAACAATAGTTGATGCAACACTGTTAAACCCTGAAAATAAGCAACTAGTAAGAAAAATGAGCAAAGAAAGCAATCCACCTCTTTTAAGGAAACACAATGCTATGGCATGCACCCTTTTTAGCCTTACACATAGTTGGAGAAGATCTTGTACAACAGTTGAGGTAAGATTCATCTGAATGAATTTGCGGACTATGTTAATAGTTTTTTTCTACTCTTCAATAGTTATGTACCCTTCAGGCACAACCAACATGTGCTTTGTACAATTTGGATGATTAGACTCCAAATTCTCAATATTCTCAACATCACCATCTTTTTTCTTGGACTGTTTAAATATCATAATATTAGAATCGAATTTTTGCTTCAACTATAGAAAATTATCAACAACTAGTAGCATGGGGATCACATACTTAAAATCTGGAAGGTTGCCACTTTTGATGGATCCAGGAAAAAACTAGACAAGACATCTAGCAAAACACTAACAAGACCATTGTCAGCAGCAATTTCACAAGTTGTATTGTATTCATGTAAAACTAGGTCCAAAACATGAGATGGCAGGGAAAACATGCTATTATCCTTTCCAAGATCCAAATTACAATATTTTAGTTGTTCTACAAGGAATAATATAACTTTGGCTCTTGCTTCACCATCATTTTGAGTGCATGATGTTAGCAGTAGGTCCTTCAAAGGAAAAGCTAGAGATTCCTCAGTTGCTATATTTGTGAAGATCATTGCTCCTTAAGTAAGATGACATGTGGCAAAAGGGAATAGTGTCATTTAATGTCTTTTGATGGTTTAGTGGACATCTCTTTGGTTCGGTGCAGTTTTGTTTGCCGGAGTGCTGAAAATTGTTATTTTTGTTGAATTTAAATTTTTGGATGGGATGCTATTTTCTTCAAATGAGGTTTGATGAGGTTGGAACCCATCTCAAACATCCTGAAACAATTAATAATAATATAAAAAATTTAAGAATTTTCTCTTTCTACCCTTATACATTAAGAAAGTTATGTTATCATTTAGGGAGCACCCCGAAAGCACCTCAAAGACCCTGAGAGCATACTCCTAAGGGCACTTCCTGAATACTCCTTCTTGGAGCATGCTTTGAGAACAAAGTGTGAGAGTCCAGGGATCCCTTGCAATGTAGATTCAAAGAGTCCAAACCGAAGTCACATGAATCGTGAGTCAAATTGCGATTTTATGATTTAAATTGGACTCTGCAGTCAAAAGATCCAATTGAAAACTTTCTAAGTTTGACTTGGGTTGACAAAGTTGACTCAGTCATCACAAGTCAAACTCATGACTTAACCCTTGACTAGCAATTTATGGAAGTCTGCACCCAGGAAAAGGTTTTAAACCCAACTTTCATTGTTTTTTCTCATTCTTTTGCTTGATGGAGGT
Source organism: Pseudotsuga menziesii (assembly GCA_001517045.1). Classification (NCBI taxonomy): domain Eukaryota; kingdom Viridiplantae; phylum Streptophyta; class Pinopsida; order Pinales; family Pinaceae; genus Pseudotsuga; species Pseudotsuga menziesii. The sequence continues at coordinate 15,356 of LPNX011045971.1, read as the reverse complement.
GTTTTCTACTTGCTGGTGTGAAGGGACAGTGACCAAATCATCCACAAAGAGGCTACCTGGGTAGGGTTAACTCAAACATATTTTTATTTGGATTCTGGACTCACCTTACGGATGAGAATCAAGATTATCATCATATTATAGATGATACCTATTCATTGTGAAATTTTGAAGATCTATTGAAATATTTTAATATATGGACATGGCTATTTCAAATATCAATGAAAAGTGTTTTAAATTCAAAATATCTGTATATATTTATTTTATATTTGCTGATTTTTTCCTCATCCAATTCAAAACTTTGATTATTTTTCCCTGTCAATTTATTGATGATTCCGAGTCTAGTGACTATGGTCCAAACAGAAGAAATTGAAAGAGAATAACATTAGGTTCTCTTCTTCTAGTGTCCAAATACAAAAGATTGCTAACTAGTTTTACAATGAAATCCAACCTAGGGGACAAACATCGGTTATTTTTAGAATAACCCTAACCCACATGTTGAACATCTAATAGCAAACTTGAATCTCGCCATGAGAAGGATCAAAATTTTACATTGGGAATCAAGATAGATAGATAATAGGTGCTACATAATTTCAGAGATATTAAACCTTGAAAGTTAATTGATGATGACTATACAAATTATAAAAACGCATTATACAAGCCAAGTCAAATTTGAAAGACAAAAAAAAAAGAAAAAGATAATGTCTTTTCAGCAATAGAGAAAATGTAATGATATCATGTGGCGAACACCTTGAAGTAAGATATAGAAATAAATAAGTACAAAAATATAATATTCTAATGTTCCCGCCACTTTGCGCTTTTCTTTTTTGAATGCTATCATAAAAGTTGTAACAGAATATAAGCATTTGGAGCCTAACAACTTTAGAATTATTGTGACCTCATCCATTTTTAACTCCAAATAAAATTAAAAGCATTTATGACCAAGAAATAAAAATACTTACACACTTGCCGACTCTTAAAGTGTAAGTCTATGAATCCAACGTTTTAACCTTTATCTCAACTATTGCATGTGAACATTCACCTTGATCTCTTTCAGAAATTATGATTTCATTTATATTCCTGTCTTCCATCGTGTGCTGCCACTTGATTCTTGAAAAAAATGCATAATATCATATAGTAACTCCCAAAATAAGTGGACATCCCAATTTACATTGACACTCTATGAATACCATATTTTCTTATACACCTAGAATATTACTATTACAAATTCAAACATTCCAAAGAGAGTGAAATAATGGTCGTAAGCTCAAACCATCTCAACCACCTATGACAATTACAATTGTTGATAAAAAATACTTCCATGGTATGAACATATCGACCGTTAAATTAAATGCTTGCAAAGTGTACTGAATGCAAATAGGTGATCTTTAGACCAGATAAAAAGGAATTGGACATCCTATTATGTTAACATAGACTTGTGATATCCACTTGGTGCAGATTGTAAAAATGTTAATTTGTTGTAGTTGTTCGACTTGGAAGTTGGAACACCAGCAAACAAGCATCAGAAATTTTTTAAGATATTTTATACTCGGATTTGCATGCATCAACTTTTCTGAATTCATGCTAAGTGGAACAGTTAAAGGGAGATTCGTTGGATTTTGGTTTCATCTTTTAGAATGTGATATATGTCTGTGCAAAATTATCAAGAAACATACTATTGGTTTGGATTATTTGGATTTCCATTGAGTTAAGAAGCCCCTATAAGGACTTTATCACACACATATACGCTCATCATACCTTGAAAAGTCGAATGCAGAGTACTTTGTGGATACAAGGGGTTACATGTAGATGAATAAATTGATAACAAAAAATATGTAAGTTACAGTTCCATAAAATTTATGTTCAAACCACTTGCAAGAACCATCCCTTTGTCTTTTCTTGTGTTATCTATATTTGCATTGTGTGCAGATTATAAACATTTGCAATAATATGAATTTTAAAAAATCAGACCTCAACAAGGAGGTTCTGATAGTGCCTCCCTACTCAACTGGTATTTCTGGAAAAAGGCCCAAGGCTTCCGAAAGGTTCCTTCCTGTTTCCTGAATTTTCTTCCTTATGTTTCCTGGCTTCTTTCCGGTGAAAGAATCTTGGCATCTGTGTTAGTAGAAACTATCATGCCTGGGAGCACTTGTCTCGTGTTGGTTTCCTGTCATTGGGGTTAGTTAAACAATTTCAGTTAAAACATTACCATATGGTTAGGCACCCGATTTGGATTCATCAGGCTCGACTTCAACTTCATACTTAGTTAGTAGTTAGTCGCTCGTGATAAGGTGCAGCCAACAAGTTTCCTTGTTTGGTTGGAACACTTAAACTCATAAAATAATTGATTGGATGCCGTCAAATCAATTAATTAGGATAGGTCCAGATAGATAAAAAAGAGTTGTGGATATTAAACCTTACTAGCAGTCAAGGAATATATAGCTCGTGAATGACTCTCTCCAATTAGATAGATAAGGCACATATTTGTTTTATCTATAGAGGCAAGATAGGCGGCTCATGCTTCTTTTATTTAAGTCAAAAGGGAGGGCCGAGGGATCCTCCCCTACCTCTATAGTGGGATTTACATCCCATGCTCTCCCACTAACAACTATTCAGCTATTGCGCATACAATATAATATTACCACTTCACTAAACGTAAACATACCCATTAGACGAAGGGTCATCCTGTCATTGTGGATCTATCCCCTACTCTTCCTTTAGAAGGGAACGTGGCATCTCACATCCCAACATTCATTTACTACTACCAGGATTAAACCACCACAGAAAAAGGCTACTACTAGCATACTTCCTACACTACCGAGGAGACAAACTGGCCGCCCCAACCTCCTATTCGTCGTGGTCAAAAATTGAATTTTGCATTAGAAGGGCAATCTTTGGTCGCTCGATCAAGGTGACAAACGGGTGGGTTATTCAACTTTTCCTGGGTCTCCCATTGAGTGTAATTTCGTGTGTCTCTATTCATTGGGGTATTTTGGTTCAACACGCTCCCCAGCCCAGCAACAGTAGCTGCTCTATTTTGTTTTCGGTCAGTAAGCCTTTCTGACTTCCCTTCGCCTGACGAGGGCAGTCTTGAAACTACTCCCCGACTTCTTAGTTTAGTGTGAGAAATACTCAAATTTATAATTTAAAGCTTTCTTTTTCTCACGCAAAGACAAGAGAGACCCTCATGATTTGCTACTCCAAACTGAAAGTGAAAACTAATCACAAAATAACTGAATTTGAAATTCTGAAACAAACAGTACCTCTAACTTAGTTTTTCTTAACAAGGAATAACGAAATTTTATTGTTGAAAATAGGATGTATTAACAAATATCACATAGACAACATTTGTAAGACAAATCAATGCAATAGGAGCACTGCATTATCCATATCCATCAACTGCAGGACTAAACATTTACTATATTATAGCATAAACAATTGGGCTCCACATTTATCATTTTTTCCAATTTTTTCCAGGCCAATAGTAACTGGACGGTAATATTGAATTCCATACTTCTAGTAGAAAAAGGATGTTCGCGGTAAATGCTTTTTGGATATGACTGTACATCTTGCTTACCTCATTTTGGCCTCAAGAGCAAAAACAATGTCACAGCGAGCTAGGTCCAAAAGCAAATATTCTTTGATACTTATCTCTTTTTTTCAACTGCAATTCTCACACAAGACTCTAAAAAATACAAAAGAATAAGGTAATCATCTTGTCTTTGCAAATCATGTTGTCTTGGTATTTACAAAGAAACATGGTGAAGTACTTTGAATTGAAAATATGGTTCTTGGATAGTAGGGGTGAACTGCGCTTGAGACAGTAAGGAAACTATTTTCAATTGAAATCAAACAAAGTGGTCATCCTCCTTGAAATAAAAGGGGGGGAAGTAAAGCAAAAGGATGAGGATGAATTGGTCTACCTGTTGGTGATATGCATTAACATAGGAATTCCAAAGAATAACATTTTCAGATGGAACATAGTGGCATTTGCAGACCATAGGTGGCAAGGTCAATACTCATCCCAGTTAAGATGAGGGTTACAAAAGTTTTAAAAGACAAAATAAATACTTGTGGTTATTGAATGTTGGGTTATTAGTCGAGATGGCTTCTCTAGAGCACAGATCCTGAGCCAACCAGTAGGGAAACTCCACCTTTGCATCGGCTTCTACCTGTGTAACCATATTTCAATATGTTCAGTTAAGATTAGGGTTACAAAAGTTTTGAAAGACAAAATAAATACCCGTGGATATAGAATGTTGGGTTATTGATCGAGACAGATTCTCTAGAGCATAGATCCCAAGCCAACCAGAAGGGAAACTCGACCTTTGCACCGACTTCTACCTATGTAACCATATTTCAATATGTTCAGTTAAGATGAGGGTTACAAAATTTTTAAAAGACAAAAGAATACTTGTGGTTATAGAATGTTGGGTTATTGATTGAGACTTCTCTAGAGCATAGATCCTGAGCCAACCAAAAGGGAAACTCCACCTTTGCATCGGATTCTACTGGTGTAACCGTATTTCAATATGTTCAGTTAAGATGAGGGTTACAAAAGTTTTAAAATACAAAGGAAATACCTGTGGTTATAGAATGTTGGGTTATTGATCGAGATAGCTTCTCTAGAGCACAGATCATGAGCCAACCAAAAGGGAAACTTCACTTTTGCACCGTCTTCTACATGTGTAACCATATTAAAATATGTTTCCACATTTTGAAGATCAAATAAAAGAGCCAGCTAAGAATTAAGATACATGCAGACATCAATAAATACATACATTGTTATTTTCAGATCCGAGATCCAAAAGGCCCTCTCCGTTTGCGCCCACCCGAAACACCACAGACACCGGCTACACACATCCACGCACTCTCGCATCTCGATCAAGTAGTCAAAAATCAACAAAGCATACAAATGCTCCCCTTTTCACCCTTTTTCAGTGAAACGTAAACTTATAGGTAAGGTGAGATGCATACTTCCTACTCCACAAGAATGTGGTCGATCTCGTAGTAATTTTCCATACTCAATCGTTTCTTTTCCTCTGGTGGGATATGGATTTCAATTTCAATTTCAGATTGGACAAATTGAGCGTGCAACTCAATCCACCGCCAAATCCCAGTAAATGACTAATAACGAACTATATGGAGATAGTTGTTGGGATATAGAGACACGGTAGCGAAGGGCAGCGTGGGACTCATGAAACGATATTTTAAAAATGAACATTAAAGTTTCATCTCGATCTGTGGGAGCGTAGTATAAGAACCATCAATTCTCCAAGTCGCTAGAGGTTCTTTATAGTATATTCACTTGTTAGATATATTTTGATTTATTACCCCACTTGGTTTGTAGATGGTTGCATGAGTTGAAATTATTTAAAGGAAATTTAGTAATTCCATTATTAACACCTGAAATAGCCTGTTGGATTTGTTTTGTGTACTGTTTGATCAATGTTCTTACTTCCAGTTTTAAGCAATTCATGGGTATGATGATCATTTTTCCGATGGATTTGATCCTATACTTCGTAGCCACAGAAGAAGTATAAAAATACAAAATATCGCCAATTTTTATACTTCACCAGAAGTAGCTTTGATTCACCAAAGCTACTTATTACTGCCAATTTTACTCATAATACTTAATGATACACAAAGTGCATAACAATAAATAAAAATACAAAATACAAAATTAAAGTTCTATTTAATAACACATTGTTTTTGTTTTTGTTTTGTATAGGTATTTTTATGTATTGTTAGCATATTAAGGTTAAAGTTTGAAAGTACAATGGATTAACTATTAAAGCTTAAAGTGTTGTATATAATGGGCCTAATGGTTAAGAGCATGTGTTTTCTCGTAGGAGGTCACAGGTTCAAATCCAAAAGGGGGTAGTGTATGTACACCTTTGTCCTTTTTTCTTCTTCTTTAAGCTAAAGCTTGTGAATAAAGTGTCAAGTACTTCCTTGCATTTGTAGATGGTACCTAATGAAAAATCATTGATTCTTATAATGGTACCTATCCTAGTAGGGACATTGAGCAAGACATGCAACACATCTATCCAACCTAGGGATTCAACCTCAATACATCTTGCTATGAATATGAAAGCAATCAAGAGGAAACAATCATCATAAAGAGGAAACAATCATCATAAGTAAAGAGGAAACAATCATCATAAAGATGACTAAAGAAAGTAGTGGAGGATGAATAAAGAAAGTAGGTGATAAATAGGGGCATATGTAATATATATCTTTTTATTTATTTGTGTTTTAATATTGATTATTAAGATGAGGAAGAAAATGATGATGATGATGTCAATGGTGATGATGACAATAATGATATTGTGTTCAAAAAATCATGGGAGTCTTATTGTATGGGCCATTTCTATTAGGCACCAAAGAAATCCAAGCCAAAGTGAACAACGAGAGAGAGGCCACACAATGAAATAACAAGGATAGAAAGGAATGAGCAACCTTCCACCTTTTAAATGTCATTGTGCAATGCCCCAAGAACCTACCATAGGTTAACCCATGACCTTAAAAATACAATAGTTCCTTGCCACCTACGACCTTGTGAAGTAAATTAAAGGTGAGCGCCTTCCAACTCAAACCTTTTTCCATCCATCCTTGCAATATTCTGGGAACCAATACTTATTCACTATGGAAAGTGGGTGGATAGAATTGGGGTTAGACTACAATGAGAAACCATCCTCATTTTAAATGATGCAGTACAATTCCCTAGGAACCTACCATAGGCTACATAGTGACTTCCACAAGGTAATGTATCCTTGTTTCCTATGGAGCTTCCAAGAAAAAGGTGATCCTTTCCTCCTATGAGCTTGTGATCTAGAAGTAATTTTTTCCCTAGCCTGAGTGCCTCAACCGTAGAGCTCTAATGGGATAAGGTGTTGAATGATGAATATACACCCTTACTAATTCCACAGTGGCTCGTGCACACTTAATTCCAATGTTTTGTTGTGATGCATTTTTTAACCCATGTGACATACCTAACCCACATACATAAATGGCATTCTTAACCCACACACATAAATGATCCATCGCATCCACATGCGTAAATGGCATACTTAACCCACACACATAAATGATCAAAACATAGCAGATAGATGAGATTGCAGCTAATAAAAAAAAAGTACAAATGCATTGAATAAATATACAAAATAATGCAAACATCTATGGAATCAATAGCCACTTTGAGTAAATAAAAATAAAAAAACAACTTTAAGCTTATCTGGAAATAATTTTCTACCTTGCATCCAACGCCTTGCTATGCTCCTCATCGGTGTGGCATCCCTCCAATGCCTTGCTATGCTCCTTATCAATGTGGATAAAATGATTTCATCAAACCCTGAAAAATATGGAGGTGAAATCATTCCAATGAGTCACTTGATTCCAAAAAAGAAAAGGTGAAATCTAGGGCTGGATGAAAATGATGGTGAGTTCTAGAGTTTGATGAGATTCCAAAAAAGAAAAGGTGAAATCTAGGGTTGGGCGAAAACGACAATGAGTTCCAGAGTTCGATGAGAATAGGAGAAAAAAGGAGCGCAAATTCTAGGCTTGAGGGAGGAGGGAAGTTTTAAATTTTCATTTTCTTGATATGATGTGATTATAGTCATTCTTATGTTCGTGCATGATATATATGTTTGTACATGATATATATGTTCGTGCATAATATATGGTATTGGAATTTATTAATCAAAATGTATAACATTCAAATATTTCATAATCCTAAGTTGGACATCATAAAAATCTAATTTATTTATTTGAGTTATTAATTATATTTTCTTTATGAAGATGTATTTTTTAATATTTTTATTTATTAATCAAATATTAAAATAAGTTTAAGTGAGTTTTAAGTAACCAACACATTGAGGCCACAACTCAAATCGTACGTAAATGAAATTAAAAAGATAAGATTCCCTACCATGCCAGTTTGCTATGTTCTTGTTTGACATTACATCTCTTTAATCTCTCGTTTTATAATTTAATTTTTTCACTTCCATGAAATTTTCATGGAAAACTACACATAAAATGGGTTCAAAATTAGAACATCTTCAAGCCTACTCATGTGGACTTTTCAACTCAATCAAAACATGTACATTAATTCTTTGTTGCTCTATTTTTATGAAAAAAGTAAATTTAACTTATAAATAATTAATGAATTTAAGGTTATTTTATTGATACAAATTTAAACATAAAAAAATTAAATTGGATTTTTTTCGTATGTGTTAATGTTGGGTTAGTGAAAGTGAAGTGTTGATATTGATTTCACGAAGGTTCAATATTTTCATCATTGACGCCCTTGTGTTTGCAATGGTCTTGTGAATGTAACAAGTAATCAATGAGGAAGGAACGTATTTATTGCCACATTCCTTGATTTGCAATTTCTATAGTCTTTGGCCCTTGTTGAAACAAAATCCAATTATAGATAGAGTTGAATTGGGGATCCCTCATGCTAGACGCAATTCTCGTCCACCAAATTGCAAAAAGGTTTCTTCATCTTATAATATGTTTAAGAGGATGAAAAATATAAGAGTTTTAATCAAAGCACCCTAGTTTATGGAGGGCGCAGATCTCTTTAGAAGTGATGGCACCCTAAATTTAATCCACATATGAAAGTATTGGTGAAGGCCTTGATATGGGTTTACTTGCCTAGTTTACTTTTATAATATTGCGATATCAAGACTCTTAGAGCCATTGGTAATTCTTTGGGTAGCTTCATTACCATCACTGCAAAAAATAACAATAATATTTCTAATACACGTGCTTGGATATATTTTTGCATTGAGTCATGACCATACATTCTTTTCAAGTTGCGTCGAAGAGCATAGACTAAAGTTGGACACGATATTTTGGACTATGCAAACATTGTTTTTCCATGCAAAATTTGTTTTGAACACATCCATGTGGCGGACTTGTGTCCAATGGAAAAATCTTCACATCCTACCAAAGGGAAATACAATAAGCCTTCCCAATGGCAAGATTCAAATATGGGATGCCATTGGGTGGAACCCAAGATGACTTCAACGTTACCTACATCAAAAACCTTGGTTGCTAATATTATTTCATATTGGCATAGACACATTGGAGACACTAATATGGTCATCATTATGAAGCCAACTTCTCTTGTACTGGTTTCAATGTTGTAAGACTCTCATTGGAAAGGGAAGAGGTGACATAAATCAAATTATTTAGATTGGGAAAGGTATCCAACCATAGTATCATCCATTGCAACACCGCAAGTAATGGTGTTAAATAGCCCATCAATACCCAAATAAGGGGTTGGTTGGATTGAATGCAAGAGAGAAAAAAGGAATTTGGTTTGAAATACGTAGTCAGATTTAGTTTTTTTCCAAGGAAAAAATATCACAATTCATCATAAAAAAAAAAACATTCTTTATAGTCATATAGACCTCATCTATATCTTCACCTATTGATAGTTTGTGAGTATAAAAATTCAAGAGAAATTCTATCATACATGACTTACATTTTTCAATAGTCATTTTATTTGTGCTTACAACACCCATAAAAAGCATTACAAAATATGTTATTCATGGATAAAAACATAAATGAATAAGCCCCATGGTTCATAGATAATGTTAGCAATCGGGGCTGCATAGTTTAGACAGAGATGGGACCTGTATCATCCTCCATGATGGTGTCATTTTGGCATTCCCATTTTTTCCATTCACCATCACCCAATAAGATACCATCCTTTGATAAATTATCTGCAATTTGATTCATCTCTTTGAAAACATGTTGGAAGGAGATTTCCCAAAATTTAAAGACATTAATTATGATTAACTCTTCAGAAATAGTCCTAAGATATATATTCCTTAGTGGTATGTGATATTTCATCCAGTTAATGATCAATAATGAGTCACCAAAAACTTGAAGTCTCGTGATGAACTTAGGACCTAGAGGTTAATCCCAAACCATGGCCTAGTAGTAAAAAAATATTCATGGTGTTATACATCCCAAAATGGCCATCATATCCCACTCACAATCCAAAATATTCCCTTTGTAAGGCCTATGTGATGGACTTGAGCCCCGTGCAGACTTACGGGTCATTTATGGGTGATTATGGGCAAATGAAGGGTAATTAAGGGTCGATTAGTGATCATTGAAGGGTAATTTGTGGTCAATTACGAGTAATTAAGGGTCATTTAGGAGTAATTATTAGGTAATGAGTTATGTTTAAGTACTATCACATGAATCATGATCATTGCCATAGACATTGATATATCTTACGTTATGTCAGACGTTTTCCGAACACAATTCCTAGCTCTAAACCTAGTGCAATTCCCAGCATGGTTCCTTTCGAAATTTCTAGCATTATTCCAGGCGCTATACCTAGCGCTATGTTGGATGTTTTATAGGTGCAATTCCTGGCTCTATACTTGGCGCCATATTGAATATTTTTCTTGTCGAAATTCATGGCGCAATTCTTGTCGCTAATCCTAGATTAATATATGATGTTATGCTATTTAGGACATTTTTTTGGAGGCTATTCTTGGCGTTATATGGGATGCTTTTGCGGACGCTAATTGGGACATTAATTGGGATGCTAATTGTGATGTTAATTGGGACGTTAATTGGGACGTTAATTGGGATTTTAATTATCGTCCAAAATAGAGCCAACTTTTAAAAAGTGACGATAATTGGGATGTTAATTGGGATGCTAAATGGGACACTAATTGGGATTCTAATTGGGATGCTAATTGGGACGCTAATTGGTACTTTGATTGAGATGCTAATTAGCATCCAAAATAGCGCCAACTTTTAAAAAGGGACACTGATTGGGATGCTAATTGGGATGCTAATTGGAATGCTAATTGGGATTCTAATGGGGATGCTAATTGGGATGTTAATTGGGATGGTAATTAGTGTCCAAAATTGCACCAACTTTTAAAAAGGGACGCTAATTGGGATGTTGATTGGGATGCTAATAAGGACGCTAATTGGGATGCTAATTAGCGTCCAAAATAGCGCCAACTTTTAAAAATGGATGCAAATAACGCCATTAAAAGTGCCATCCCGTGGAAAAGCGTCCACTTTGTCCAAAAAATGATGAAAAATACACTAAAAGTGATAGTGGACGCTAAAAAGGAAGCTAAAAGAGACGCTAATCATAGGTTTTTGTTGTAGTGTAAGCATACATAGTCAATAAAATTTGTTGTGTATGCTTGCAAGAATACACAACAAAAAAATGTTTGCTGTGTATGCTAGCAAGCATACACAACAAATTTTATTGACTGTGTATGCTTGCTAGCATACACAACAAGATTGGACAAGGTGATGAAGATATATTTGTAGCTGATTTTCCCTTTATAGGTTTATAGGGTACTTGGGTTTTATATGTGATTGTTACTTACACTATTTTATCTCATGTATTTAAATAAGGAAAGTAAACCAAATAACTAGTTGATACGTAACAGCCTTTTACTTAGTTGATACGTAACATGATAGATAGAGTTGAACATGCTCATTATTATGTATACATGGTGTTAGCTACTTACAAGCTCAATACTCTGCTTACTTGTACATTAATATATAGTATATATTATGGAAACATAGGTACCATTCATCATAAGTAGTGAGCTTAGAGCTTATATATGGAATTACTTGACCCTTTTAAGGTGAAATAAGGTGAAGAGTAACATTATGGATATCGTACTTGATTCCTGGGTATTTATTTCCATATTAGCCTTATCTCTCTAATTGGGTAGTGTAGGATTCGGTATTCCTATGGATACCGTAGGAATAGAATAACATTAAAATTACACATATTAGGAGGATATACTATATTTTTATATTAGGGAAACAACATATAGAATGTATAGAACATGATATCCTTATATTAGAGTCATTACACGTGTACATGGTTTGTAACAAGATAACCTCTTGCTTCTGATATCAATATCATAGGAATAGATCCAATCACATGGGTTTATAGTAGTACTGTAATTTCATATGTTACCAATATAATGGAAATAGTTCTGATATCATGTTCATTAACTAGAATGTTAGAACCAATATGGTATAATACTAAACAAGCATAACTAAGAAGGAGTAAGCATAACCAGTAGCTTGAATAATCTTACACATATACTAAGAAGTAATGAAGCTCACTCGGCCCAAAATTAGGTATGAATGCTGTCTTTGCCCGCATAGCCCAGAATTAGAAATGAATGCTATTTTAGGGCTGCTTGAGGCCACAAACAGACCCATAATTGCCCATAGTGTTGTAAAAAAGTATAGACCTATATAAAAAGTAATCTTTGTCATAGGATCAATTTTAGTAAACTCTAGGAAATGCATGCCAAGGGTTAATGAAGTATGCTGAAGGTTGTATACTTCTACTAGAATATTATTAACAAATACTAAAACTATCTATGAATTCAAAAAGTACACAACTTTCAAAAACAATGATACTTTTACATTAACATAGAAACACTCAAATACATAGATATGCAGATGATGCTGACAGTGCACCTTAGACACAATAGAAACATTTAAAATCCCGAACTGCAATATTTATTGGATCAAAACATCAGTAGGATTCGCTCTAGGACCTCCCAAGAATAATAGAAGTCCACTTATTGCATCTACATGTATACAAGGATAGTGTTGAAAAGGAACTCTCAGGAGTAAAAGTGAGACTATATGAAGGGTCTTTTATATTTTTGGATAAATTAAATTATATTGGATAAACTGGATGAATTTGAAGGTGAATGATAATGATTTATTAACCAGCTTTGACGTACTCTCGCTTTACACAAATATTGGATGAATTTGAAATAATATAAACACCAAGAATTAGATAACCTTTGAAGAATATATGAACACAAAAAGAGTTTAAAGTTTATATGGAGGGAAGTATTATTCACTTTATTAAAATCCAGATAGAAATACATAGTATACAGTCAAGGAGAGATATCAACTAGGCCTACATTTGCTAAGAGGGCCCAAGAGGTAATGGTCAAGTTTTGGGATCACAATTTGAGGTCAATATGAAGGTGTACTTATTTATCGTAGCAGTGTCAAAACATCTGGGTAACTAACCTCAAATATTTAGAAAAGGGAGGTCATTTAAGGGCTTGGATTGACTGTCACCTACAACAATGGTGACTCAACTTTGGGGAACCCTTAACATAATAGTTTAAGGGCACTCCTTCAAACACTAAACCAATAGTCTTGGGTATCTTTAACCAACTTTAAAGGGCACTGTCTTGCGACCTTATATAATCATTCTTAGTGAATTATGGAGGGAACCTTAGTGGCCTATGAAGGCAAATTGACCAGCTAACTCTGTATTCGAATGGTTTCTAGTGAAGTTTTGAAAATGTGTTCTAATTCAAGGCCACACTTATGCATGTTTCAGATTTGAACAACTAGTTTGGTTGATGAATAGCATTGGAGGGATGGAATTATGAGGGATTGATGTCCATAGAAGGAATGTTTTCTCCTTGTGTTGCATAAGCAAGTATTGTGGTATTCAAACAATTGATCCAACATAAAATTTCAATAGTGGTATACTTTGAAAATCCTACCCTTTCCTTTCAGTTATAGAAATTGTCATGATAATTATATACATCCTTTATCACCTTAGTGGTGCCATAGGCTAGTTAGGGTGTGGAATGGACATTGTAGTATAAACAAAACAATTATTCCATGACCTTTTTAGGTCTGCGTTTCCTTTGTCTATCCTCTATGTTTTCTCATTTCTGGCATATCCTTGCACCTTAGATTTGCAAACTCAAGATTGCATTATTCATTTTTTCCAAAACATGCAAACCCTAATTTACCTATTGTTTGTCTATTGTTATCTCTCATATACCTCTCAACGTTTGGTTGTAACCCTAAACGATGGAAGTTTTCCATTTCATTCAATTGAACCCTAAACATGAAGAATTCCATTCAATTGAACCCTAAACATGAAGATTTCCATTCAATTCAACCCTAAACGATGGATTCATATGCAACTGATACAACCTCAAAACCATAATGCTTATCGGGACAAGATTCGAACGGGAGTTTGTTGTGATGAGTTGGAAGTTTTTCTAAGTTATATGTAATCCTATGGGTGTAGAGTAAGGAGAGAGGAGTGGCCAAGAAAATGATTAATCGGACCAATGTAGACTGGAAAACTGACCTAGAAGTTGTGTGATCAGGTCGGTGTAGTGTTAGAAGCTCTCAGAATGTGAACTCATCTAAAGAGGTTGGAGAAAGTAATGCATTTTGTCGGATATCTGACATATATGCTATAACACCGACATCATAAATGCTTTTATATGAATTTAGCCATGTCTACAGGGAGCACAATATGAGTGCAGACTGTTTATCCAATAAAGCATTGAATATGAAGGCTGGCCTCCTCTCCTTCTCGTAACTTTTAGAAGGAGAAATCATTGAGGAAGGCATGATACAGTTAATTTAAGAGCCTTTTGATTTGTGCGGAATAGTTTTTTTTGGTTCTTTCTACTATGGGATACATTAGCATCTTTCTTGTTTTAGCTGGGGATATAGAGTTTGTTTTCATCCCCTCAGGGGTGTGTTTTCTCCACCCTTGATGTCTCCTAGGATAAGATGTTTGGGCTCCTTACGTTCTCCGTGTGGTATTGCTACTTCAGTCATCTTGGGATTGTGGGTTCCGTCCCTCTCGACGAGGTTTTTTTTGATACTTATGATATCCACTAGTTAATGGACTATGTAAAAATTACCTTTTATTCACTACTGAATATCAAGCTAGAACACCTATTTTTCTTATGAAAAAACGATACAGAATATTTGCAAATGATTTTATCACATATATTGAGATCGGTAAACTGGGTCTTTTATATTTTTGGGTGAGGAAACAAACTAAATAAAAATAGGTACACCAATCGATATTATAAAAAAAATAGTTTGTATTTTGAGATTAATTGGCTGAAGCATTTGATCTGGAACGACTTGAGATATATACCGTCTTAAAGGACTATGTGTTGAATTGTTATACTAGGGATTTATTGATATTATTCAGGATAATGATATCAACATTATGTCATGCTTATAAGTATTTCCAAGTTTTTTGCTCTGTTTTTGCCAATTTTTTTTCCAGCCATGGTGTAGAGGTGAATCCATGGACCTGGGTAACACTTTTTGGCAAGCGGATTTGGGCAAAACCAAAAAAACATACCTCGACTGAGGGTTAATAAAGCCCTCGACCGAGGTTTTCTTCAGCCCTCGGTCGAGGTATTTATTAACCCTCAGTCGAGATATTGAAACCTCGACCGAGGGTTAGTAAATACCTCGACCGAGGTATGGACCTCGACCGAGGTACGTTTTAAAAAAAAAATTATAAATAGGGGCCG
>LPNX011045920.1:0-10893 GCA_001517045.1 Pseudotsuga menziesii | reverse complement strand
AGAGTCATATTTTAGGGGGTTGGGGGAGAAAGAGAGAGAGGGTACTAGTAGGTAGGGAGAGTAACAAGGGGGTAGTTAGAGAGAGTGGGAGGTTAGGGGTCATAAGTGTGTGTGTGAGAGAAAGGGAGAGGGAGAGAGTGGTCGGGGTTAGGTTTATTTGGAGAGCGAGAGAGAGAGAGAGAGAGAATTCCATATGTAAGGGGGTTGGGGGAGAGAGAGAGTGAGAGAGAGGGAATTAGTAGGTAGGGAGAGTAATAAGGGGGTAGTTAGACAGAGTGGGAGGTTAGGGGTAATAAGTGTGTGTGTGAGAAAGAGGATTGTTAGTGGTTGAGGGATTGAAAAAGGGGTGGGGGTTAGGTGTAGGTTGAAGAATAGAGTAGAGAGAGAGTGAGAGAGATGCTTAGTAAGGGTTAAGGGAGAGAGGGGGAATGGGGTGTTTTAGGGGATTAGGGGAGAGGGAGAAGGGTGGGTGAAAAGGGAAGGGGATTTAGGGAAGAGAGAGAGAGAGAGGTTTATGGTGAGGGGGTGTAGGAAAGAGAGAGAGTATGAGTGGGTTTAGTGAGAGAGAGACATGGATTAGGTATAATGAGAGAGANAGGGGATTAGGGGAGAGGGAGAAGGGTGGGTGAAAATGGGAGGGGATTTAGGGAAGAGAGAGAGAGAGGTTTATGGTGAGGGGGTGTAGGAAAGAGAGAGTAACTTAGAGAGAGTATGAGTGGGTTTAGTGAGAGAGAGACATGGATTAGGTATAGTGAGAGAGATGGAGGAAAGTGTTAGGGGGTTGGGGGAGAGAGATGGATGAGATTTAGGTGTAGGTTGAGGAGTAGGGTAGAGAGAGAGAGAAAAAGAGAGGATTACTAATGGTTTTGTGGGTGGAGAGAGAGGGGGCTGGGTTAAAGGTAAGGGGAGGAGAATCATTATGAGAGAGTGAGAGAGGTGGTTAGCAAGGATTAGGGTGAGATGGAGCATGAGAGAGAGGGAGGGAGGATCGGGGGTGTATGTGAGAGAGAGAATGAGGGGTGTTAGGGGGTTGGGAGAGAGAGAGAGAGTTAGAGAGAGAATTATTAGGTGGGGAGAGTAGGAGGGAGGTTAGTGAGATAGAGTAGGAGGGTACAAGTAGTGAGAGTGTGTGAGACAGAGGGGGGTGTTAGGTGGTTGATGGAGAGGGAGAGGGGGGTGGGAGTTAGGTGTAGGTGGAGGAATAGGGGAGAGAGAGAGAGAGTGAGAGAGGGGGTTAGTAAGGGTTATTATTAGCAAGAGAGAGATAGAGAGGGGGGGGCAAATGTAGGGGAAGATAACAATGGGGAGAGTGTGAGAGGGGGTTAGTAAGGATTAGTATTAGCATTAGAGAGAGAGAGAGAGAGAGAGAGAGAGAGAGAGAGAGAGAGATAGGAGTGGGTTTATTGTTAAGGGGTGGAATTTCAAAGGTAGGGGAAGGAGAATAATGGTGAGAGTGTGAGAGAGGGGGTTAGTAAGGGTTATTATTAGCAAGAGAGAGATAGAGAGGGGGGGTCAAATGTAGGAGAAGATAACAATGGTGAGAGTGTGAGAGGGGGTTAGTAAGGATTAGTATTATCATTAGAGAGAGAGAGAGAGGAGTGGGTTTATTGTTAAGGGGTGGAGTAGGCATGTGTGTGTGTGAGAGAGAGAGAGAGAGAAGTGTTATAAAGTATGGGTGTTATAATAAGGTAATCGATACTAACTCCTAGTTTTCTTGAATAGAGTGTTAACAAAGGGGGGTCCCTCGTTAGACAACTTTAAAAAACTTGTGTATACACGGTCGACCACCCAACTTGGGGCGTACTGGGAGGGCTTCGCTGGGAGTCACCTCCCTCCACCTATTACTAGCGCAATGGCGTCCCAGTGCCTGGTTACAACAAAAGGCACATGTGTCAAGATACCGAGTTAGAAAATTGTTTCCACGCAATTTTCCGAAATGGTCCTTTGCAAACATTCTACACAAGACTTTGAATGAATAACCTATGGTCAACATACTAATATATACAATCTAAATATACATTAAAAAAATATCCTATACAATCTTATTCTAATTAAATCTTATATTAAAAAAAATAACATTAACCATTAAAACAAAACCATTTAAAAATTATAAAAATAAAGTAATAACATTAAATTACACAAATAACCATTATAATCTAACAAAACTTTAAGTATTTCAATAACCACTCTAACAAAATTCAATAAAATATCTCTCTAAATATCATTAAAATATATTATAAAAAAAATTTATAATCTAATACAACTTTAAATTGTCTATAACAAAATTCAATAAACTATCATATCTTATATATATATACAATTATAATGAAACTTATCTGTTAATATAAATATACATTAAAAAAATCTCTTATACAATCTTATTCTAATTAAATCTTATATTAAAAAAATAATAACATTAACCATTAAAATAAAACCATTTAAAAAATATAAAAACAAAATAATAACATTAAAATACACAAATAACCATTACAATCTAACAAAACTTTAAATTATTTCAATAACCACTCTAACAAAATTCAATAAAATATCTCTGTATAATACAAAATATGATTAAAATATATTATAAAAAAAACAACTATAATCTAACAAAACTTTAAATTGTTTTAATGACCACTATAACAAAATTCAATAAACTATCCTATCTAAAGATACATTAAAAATAATCTCCTATACAATTTTATTCTAATTAAATCTTATATTAAAAAATTAATAACATTAACAATTAAAACAAAATCATTTAAAAAATATAAAAATAAAATAATAACATTAAAATACACAAATAACTATTATAATCTAACAAAAGTTTGAATTATTTCAATAACCACTCTAACAAAATTCACTAAAATATCTTTATAATACAAAATATCATTAAAATATATTATAAAAAAACCATTATAATCTAACAAAATTTTAACTATTATAATCTAACAAAACTTTGAATTATTTCAATAACCACTTTAACAAAATTCAATATAATACAAAATATCATTAAAATATATTATAAAAAAAACCATTATAATATAACAAAATTTTAAATGGTTTCAATGACCATTGTAACAAAATTTAATCATATTTTGTTCATATTTTGTAAATTGAATTAAAAACATATTTCAAAGCCAAGAATTTATGCCAATCCACGTGTACTAAATTGTAGCACCATTATAACAAGCAACCTAGAGCGCACGTAATCTTGCTCATCCAGGGTTCCACGTAAACATGTATGTTATAGCTACGCTACAGGCTAAAGCTATAATGCAAAGAGATACATTGTAATATGAAATGTTTATGGCTGTGTACGACATTAAACAAATGCCAAATGTTAGGAATCCTCTATAAAGGTTTGGAGTTCTTTGGACCGATGGCTCAAAATAATATCTCCACAGGGGTGCCCTCTCATACTTTTATTTTTGGGGAACAAATTGTAAAATTTGTAAATCCAAAATTACTTTTTCTATATAACAGAGTATCTTTACACATTAAATAAGAAAAAACAAATTGAATACAATGCTGTAAAATGACCATCTTTATACAATTAAATTAAAAAATAAAAATAAAAATAAAAATAACATTGCTTTATGCAGTTGTATTCTATTTTGAATTTGAATAAAAATAATATTGGTTTATGCAATTGTATTGTATTTTAGAATACTATTAGTTCTCTGAATTTGAGTTTGGTTCCCTAATATTGTAGTCTAAACAATTAAATTGTAAATAAACATAACAAAATAAATTCTAAAATATTTATATATTAAGAAATGAAAATAAAGTTTGTAAGCAAAAGAAATAATAATAAATAAATAAACATAAATATTAAAAATAAGAATAATTATTTTTATACACATGAATCACTAAAACAACCTTATTAGATCTAAACCACGATCCATCCAATACTAAGAATACAAGCTAAATTAAGAAAATTATTTCAATAAAATACTTAATTACACATTTTTAACCATATAACGACTCAAATTCCAACTAAAATGGTGACCCCACAATCTAACCTAACGTTGAACATATGGTTCCAAACCAAATATGGGTTTTTTTTAACTAAAACAGTGATGTTCAAGTAGAGATGCACAGTGAGGTTTCCACGGGAAATAAATAGCAATGGAATATTTTTGCAACTCTATTACTTAAATTTTATCTTTAATTTGATAAAAGGTTAAGGAAATCACTTGAAAATATTGAAGAACAGAATATCTCAAGATGAACAAAAAGATAAGAATCCAATATTCATATCCTCCAACATTAATCTCATATGTGCCTATATGAATGGAATTGATGACTTCTCTCAATCCTTGTAAGAAGATAAAAACTTATTCAAAAAATTCTTTAGAAACAAAAAATTATTTAAAATATGAGTTCTGAATATCTAATTTAATTTCAAAAGAATTGTTATCAATTTCCATTATATAGATTCAATTTCAACATAATATTATGCTTAATATCTCCCAAAATCAGTACAAAGTGATAACTACCATATAGTATAGTAGTATCTCAAAAAAAAAATATTTAAAAAAAAATTCAATACTTTTACACCAAGTAAAAAACCATAACATATATGTTTTTAAATAAACACCACACATAATAACAATTATTTACTAAATAAACACCACACATAATAACAATTATTTACTACTCATGCCTCAGTGGAAACCAAGCTCCAATATCAAATAAAACAAATAAAGTGGGTCATCACTAATTTCTAACTATTTAACAAATGGAATTTCAAAGCAAACTGTAACCTAGCCTCACGGTTTTTCAAATTTAATTTATCTATTAATATATTTGTTTAATAAAAACTATAAAAATGGTTACAATAAAACAATCTATTAAATTCAAAAATGGTGTAGGTGGATGCATAGGGTAGATATAAACTCAGATTTCTAGAAACTAGGGTAAAAACTAAATAGGATTTCGGCACTGACAGAAATAGGAAGTAAAGTATATTTAAATAGATATAAACTCAGATTTCTAAAAACTAGGGTAAAAACTAAAAAAATTGAAAAATTGAAATTTTTTGCCCAGGGATCGTGTGGGATCCACCCAGGGGAGTCACCAAAGCTGTAGTGAGAATTTCTCCTCACTACAGGCATAGAAATGGATCCCTTGTACCTATAGGGCACAAGGGTAGGTTTCTATGCTTAGAAAACAATAAAAACTGGAATGATAAATGGTAAAAACAAAGCTGCGAATTGAAACTAAGCTAATATAAACAAGACGGAGTAAATGGCAGCTACTATAAACTAAATCTAAGATCTAATGGAAAAAAACAAAGAAGAAGAAATGATGGAGCATTGTTGAACCCCTCTGCACACAGTATGTTAGGGTTCCGCCTCCAAACCTACAAAATAAACCTATACTACCATGGAGACAACTTGCAAATAATGTTAATGAAAAACCTGCAAATGGAGATGAGAGTTAGAAAGTAAAAACAAATAAAACAAGCATAGAAAGAGATTATACCTCACTTGGATGGAAATGGACCACCATGCCCTAGCTCATGGGAGCACCTCTCTCTTGGTTGGGAAGCAATGGCTTGGAGAAATGGAAATGGAGGAGCAAGAGAGTGGGTGGTTTGACAGCAAGATGTCTCAAACCATCCATGAGCAGCATAACAATATGCAAATGAGGAGTGTTTTGAGAGTGACCCCCCACCCTCCTTTTATAGTTTTTCCAAGGGATTTTAGGGTTTTAAGCCCTTGGTTAGGGATTTTAGCCCCTTCCGCCCTAACTTTAGCCCTTTTAAGGGTTTTAGCCCCTTTTTGAGGGATTTAGCTTCTGGGGGTCTATTTTGGGCTCTTTTTGGGGGTTTTTAGCCCTATTCTTCATCCTTGGGCTCTTTTGGAGGTGCGGGGGTCAAATGGAAGGTATTATGGAGTGAAATGAGTGTTGTGAGGTGGTGTAGGCCATTGAGAGCTATGTGGGGGATTTTTGGGTTAATAAAGGGGACAATAGTGTGATTCTATGAATCAAGTACTACTATGGCAGAAGCATATTAATACTAAGAAAATTAGGAAATACACTACACACAGAAACATACACACACACACATAGACATAATAAGAAGTCATGATAGAAGTATATTAGAGGTGAATGTAGAATTTATGAAGGAAATGAGGAGAAGCATAGTGACGCCTGAAGGAAGAGGGTAAATTTACTCTGAGGAAAAAAGGAAAGAACACAGGGTACAAGATAGTATTCTATGAAGATAGAAGACAACCGATAAGTCTGTAAGAGAACTTGTGAATGGAAGAGCTTTGCATGCCAAAGAAGAAGAGGCTTGGAGCCGAAATAGTAGGATATAGGCATAGATATCTACTTTGGGAGGAGTGTATGCATGCAAAGGGGTAGCAGCATAAGTGAAGAATCTTAGCGAGAAGATCATAGTCATTGGAGGGTGGCAATGAAAGAAACTAGTGAAGGTTTTTGAGAGAAAACAGAAGCATGGCCAGAACCTAGTATTTCAAGTGAAGATTAAAGTACAAGAGGGCAGTTATGTTCTCATGCATATGAGTTGTGAGAGAAATCCTAGAAGGAGCATAGATATTTTCTTAGAAGGGTTCTAGAAAGAGGACCAGTACTTGCCAAAAGACCAAGCACGGAGGAGGTTTGGTGAGGTGAGGTGTAGCAGGGAGAACTATTACTACAGAGGCTATTGCAACTCATAGAGAGTGAAAGAAACTAAAGAAAAATGACTATTGAGAGTCATAGCAGAGGTTCATAAGGAAACCACAAGATGAAGGAATAAGATGCCAAGGAAAATGGCATATGGAGGAAGTTGAGTGATGAAGAGTATGAGAGAGAGAAGGTTGAGATAGAAATATGTATGAAAGTACTGATGGAGCTATTAGAAAAGGAGGAAGAAGACTTGAGTTGTGGTTTTATTGTGAAAAGAAAGATGAAGTGTCATAAGCTACATATGAGAAGAGAGAAACTGATGAATGCTCAGTATGAAGAATAGATACTCAAGGAAAGAGAGTGTCTGAGAGAAGTCTTGAAGACTGAGGCTTCAAGAGAGGCCAAGGGGTCTCAATGTTTTGAATATGATATGTTGTGTGCATTTGTAGGTACAAAGAATGAGAAGGACCGTATCTACTAATATTGTCATAGAAGATGAAGGAAGAGGACATAATCTGAGTTCTGTTTTGGAAAAAGATGAGACGGTTGAGTCTCATGCAAATACACTTACACAGAGAGAAGAAGGTGATGCGTATAACATACTGTGAAAGTTGAAAGCAAGGAATACTTGGCATATGATGATGACCAAGAATAGAAAGAGGCAAAAGATGATGTCAAGCATTCATATGTTATTCTTGAGGAGTTTGAGAAGAAGGGTATTGAGGATTTTCCAAGTCCTGTAGCAGAATTGGGACAACATGAAGGTTTGGTGATTGAGTCATCAAATAAGACCATTGGATCTTGTGAGTTTAATGCTGCCAATTTGAATGTGTTTGCAGGTTGTGCAGAAGGAAATCCATTTCTTGGAGTTGTCTTGAGTGAAGAAGAAAAGTGTCTTGTAGGAAAATACAAAGATGAAGTGTTACAATAGAAGGAAATTGAAAATTCCTTGTTAAGTTATGAAAGTAAACACCAATGAAGATGAAGCAGTTATGCTTCCTAGGATGGAACCTGATATTAATGAAGATAAAGAGGAGTTGACCTTTCTGCATGGTCAAGAAAAGATGGTTGGACAGACATCTAGAAATGTCACAGTGATGAAGGATCAGAATTTTATTCTGATAGAAGATGAAGAAGCAGTGTCACAGAGAGATTGGGCTTGTGACAGAGCAGGAGATAGAAGTGAAGATGAAAGCGATACAGCTATGTTGCAGACTAAAGAGGGATCAGTCCTAGAACTAAAGAAAACTGAAGGCTTCCAGGAAAGGCATAAAGATGAGGAAGATGTCAATCATGAAGATACTATGCTGGGAGAAGCTGACAGGGAGATTTTATTGATGGAGAACCTTCTAGAGAGATCTAATTTTAATTGTGAATGGAACTGTGCATGGAGAAGCTGACAGGGAGATGTTATTTCTGGAGAACTTATTAGAGAAATATGAGTTTAATTGTGAAAGAAAACCTTAGGTAAATAAGCTATGTTTTAATAGTTTTGATGAAGAGATGAAGTACCTTGATGGGTACATAGGCAAAGATGAAAGTGTGAAAGACCCAGTTAGTCCAAATGGAGATGGGAGTGTTTCCAAGAAATGAAAAAAGAAGAGATGAGTTATTGCAGCAGAAGGAGTCTACAGAGTCCTTAATTATTGAAGACAACAACCTTATTGAGTGAGATGAGACAATAATATCTCGTATGAAGGAATACGTTGTTGTTGAGGAAAAGGGATAGTTGGCTTGTGTGAATGGACAAGAGAATATTGTGAGACAGACCTCTAGAGATGTCACAGTAGTAGAAAATCAGAATGATATTCTGATCAAGGGAGAGGAAGCATTGTCACAGGAGGACTGGATTAGTGACAAAGAAGATTTGGTTTACTTAGAAATACAAGGTAAGAGTGATGGATAGACCTTTGGCACTGTCATAAGAACAGAGGATCAGAATTCTATTCTGACAGAGATGGATGAGATAGTGTCACAAAGAATTTTATTCAATGATAAAGAAGGAGAAGATCATAAGGATGAAGATGAGGCTACTATGTCTCAGGTGGAAGAAGAAGCAGTCTTGGGACTGAGAAAGACTGAATTGACTGATAGAAGTGGTCAAGGAATTGAACGGTGATTACTGAAGATTGTCAAGACAGAGGAAGAGAAGAGTTTTGCTGACACAGAGATTCAACATACTGAAGGAGTGCTTGAAGAGAATCAAGTAATAAATGGATGGCTGAAATTCTTGTTGGAAGCATTTGAACAAGAGGAAGAAGTTGTAGTTAATACAAGAGAAGTGTCTCATGTTGTAAGAGAGACAAGAGAAGATACTGGTTCATAGTTCTGTAATGTGTTTACTAGTATACTGAAAAGTGGGAGTGATTATGTTACTGTAGCTAAGATGTTAGAAGATAATTTACTTTTTGAAAGTGAATTTGTAGACAATACACAAGAATTGGATATTGCAGAGGGATATGCTGACAAGAGCATTTAGGAAATAAGGGTGGAAACAATATCTGGGACATCATTTGATGCAATATTAAGGGCAGTATCAAGAGCCGTGTCTAGAGGAATACCCAGAGCCATTTCTAGGGTAGTATTCGAAGCCATTATGAAAGTAAAAACAGAAGTTAAATCAAGGGAGATTGAAGAAGGTAACCTGCAGTTTAGAGTTGAATGGGAAAAGAATAGCCAAGTGTAGTGGCATAGTGAAAAGAACAAGAGTTGTTTGCAGCAGTAGACTAAAGTTTGGGATCCAGGAAAACAAAAGCTGAATACATATGACTAGAAGGTCATGATTTCTTTCTAATTTGGGAGTTTGATACAGTAGCATTAGCTTGGCAAGGAAAACCAATAAATTTTTTACCAAACCCTAAGGTATTGACATCATCCCAAGGAGGGGTTTTTTGTAAAACCATTGTATATCTCATGTACAAGTGTTTATTTTTCTAGAAAGTCTAGATAGGATAAAATATCTTATAGGTATCAGTAGAGGATGATTCATTTTGCTGAGTCATAGCCTATTAGTGGCATGAGAATCATTTTAGATCATGACTCCCTATGTGGAGATCAAGTCGTGGTTGGTTTTTTTAAGATAAGGACATTTCATCACGCATAGTAGTGGTTTTTTTTTATTGCAGTACCACTCAAAGTAGGAGTTAACATTTTATGTTAAATAGGCAGATTAGAGAAGTAGAGGGGGTTCTTCCTTTCAGTGGGAGGAGTGCAAGTTGCAAAGAAAAGAACAGACCTACATCTAGTTCTACTTGTATATATTTTGAGAAGACTGAAGGAGAGCCCAACTATATGAGTTTTCCTTTATTTCTTAATAAAAGGATTAGTCGTGTGTTTTGAAGTGTTGTTAGCCTATATGCATGTATGATTTAGACTATGTGTCTATGTAGAGCCGACTTTGGTGATTTACTAAACATGTGTGTATTTTGTTGAAATCCTGTTGATTCAATGTTAAATGGTTGCTTGAATGGTTGAAATAGAGTGTAGATACATGCATAGGAGTGTTAGTCTAAAGAATCGGGGATATTGTAGGCTGGATTGATCGTTCCATGATCAATCGACGCAAGTCATAGATTCTCTGTTAATAATAAGTTTTACAGAGAATGAAAGGTGGAGATTAAGTCCACAGATCAAGATCTGACGGTCTAGAAGAATCCTGCAACGAAATTTGTGAGAAAGTTAACAGATCTACAAAGATCTGAGAAGTTTGTGTCAAAAAGAAGATTGACGGTCAGAGTGAAGGCCACAAAGATCTGACGGCTAGAAAAATTGCGGGGGAAGAATTGCAGGGAGGAATTTGTGGGGGAGCAACTTTGGGAAGTTGGCATCCTACAACTCGATTTCGAGAAGGCCATTTAGGAACGAATGTTTTGGGGAGAAAATTTGAAAAGTTGGCATCTCGCATCTCGCATATTGCAATTCGATTTCAGGAAGGTTGTTGCAGAGCACAAATTTGGGTATTTTGAGATCCCGCATCCCGAAACCTAACAGCGGAAACTCTATTGCGGAAACAAAGTGTGGGAATGATGATTGCAGAGACAGAATTGCAGGGAGGCAATTTTAGAGTAGAATTTGGCTGTTAA
Organism: Pseudotsuga menziesii; assembly: GCA_001517045.1. Taxonomy (NCBI): domain Eukaryota; kingdom Viridiplantae; phylum Streptophyta; class Pinopsida; order Pinales; family Pinaceae; genus Pseudotsuga; species Pseudotsuga menziesii. The sequence goes on along the minus strand of LPNX011045920.1, from coordinate 169 downwards.
GCTAAATTTGGCAGTCCTGCTAAGTGTAGGAGACACTAGATCCTGGAGGTGCTGGTTGGGGTTAACTGAGGTCTATCCCCACCTGCACCATTTAATAGAATAGTTCTTTGAGTTATTTTTCTCTGTTTAATGAAATATGTTAAAGAATTAAAAAAAACTAAATGTTGAT
>LPNX011045916.1:88295-154764 GCA_001517045.1 Pseudotsuga menziesii | reverse complement strand
CATGAAGAGTATGAAAGTATCCTTGAAAAGACTTGGACTGTCATGCCAATTGGGCAATTAATTGACTGATTTTAATGCCTATATTATGCTTGGTCTAACAGAATTTCAATGATGCATTTCACAGGTCAGAAAAGTGAAATCTAGTATTGTACATTGATCATGGAAGCAGACCAAAAGCTATTGGACTTGGCTGGAAGTCTTCTTCAAACAATTGCCAAGACCCAAGAGAATCTTGGAGAGATGCTCAAGATACAGAAAAGGCAGAATGAGATGAACCACGAGATTTTGCAAGACTCTATTTGTTTGCAAAAGGAGGTAAAAATCCTTCTGGGAGCAATCCATAAAGGAAAGGAAAGTGGATCAATTATGGGACATTCATCCAAGCGATACATTAGGAAACGTTCCAGGCATGAAGACTCAAAGAAAATTGAGCAGGTAAAGATGAAGCAGCCAGCGAAATGTTGGAAATGTGGAGGACATCATTACCGCTGGGACTGCCCAATGAGGGAACATAAAGAGGGTAGAAACCACAAAGTTCCTAGACTTGGGGATGAGCCAAAAGCTAAGAACTAGCAAGAGAAGCTCATGGAAGCCGAGGGGCTTGGTCCTGAAAGTTTAAGTAAATAATTGAACGTGGGACAGATCTGCAAAATTTTGAAATTTTGATGTGCAAATTGTATATGTATTCCTATGTATTGGAACATCGAGGATAGTGTTATTCCAAGGGGGAGGGGATTGTAATATCCGCGGTTTTGAACCAGGTTGCATTAAGAGATACATGATGTGTATATTCTAATTAATTGTGGTGTGGAGCTAAAGGAAAAATCCCCACCATCGATTTGGTTGTGTTATGTTTCTGCAATGGGGATCGCTGTCGATGGTATATCGTGCTAGCTGACACATTATAGTTTTGGCATCATGTAAATATGCACATTAATTAAAATGAACCTACAACCAACTACAACGGTGCATCGTTAATGAAAAGGGCATGATTTCCTAAGGTTAAGGGGGGGGACTGTCTAACCCATGGGAGCCATTGGGAGATTGTCGTGTGTTGACCACCCATTTAAAACTCCTATTGTTAGTTGGGAGCAGTTATGGCTGGGAAGTGATGGGTGGCATGAATTCCAGTCTTTGCACCACGTACACTCCACCAACAGGCTCTCTCTTCTCACGCGGAGGGCAGGGGGACTCTCTCCACTCTTCTACTCATGGTTTCATATTGTTCATCTCACGCAGTAAGTATTGTTTTACCTCACGCACAGGTCAGGGGTGTGTTCTCCTACAGAGAGCTTGAAGAGTGGTTTGAGAGACATGATTTCGGCTGTGTAGTTTTTCCCCTGCCTATTTGTGTTCTGCGTAGGTGTTTTCCCCTGTCAATGATGGGAGTATGGCTCCTTCCCCATTTGTGAACTGTGTAATGTTGTTGTTGTTTTATTGTGCAATTGAGATGTTGTTCTTCCCCTAGTTTGGGTTGCTGTGTGTGTGCAATTACCTTTTGGGGTTGCTTCCAATTTGTTTTGGCCACGTTAGGGCCAAGAACAACTCTGAGTTTCATTGCTTGGCTTGATCTGTGTTCACCATTTTGGGTTGTCACCCTGTTTCCTTTGGTTTTCTTCGCAGAGCTGTGAACTGATTGTTTTACTGCGGTTATACAATGGTTAGTCTTTGGACTGTGTGGAGTGGAATTGAAGGCTAGGTATGCTTGAGAAACCCAAGTTTGGGAGCCACACAGAGAGAGTTAGATGGTTGGCTTTCTTCTCCACAACCTTGAAAGAGCATTGGCAAGGGAAGTCAGGGCCTGAGGGACTGTGAAGCAGAGAAGGGACTGATTCCTAGTGTCGGGTGTGTGTGGGTGTCTTATAATTCAGGCTAGCTTCGGTGTAGGTGTCCTTAGATTTTCCATGAGCACACCAGTTTATCATTCAGCCTTTCCTAGCTCCTTGGCGGCCTAATAAACCCAACTATGTTGAATTGGCTATATTGTGTATACTTGGCTATGTGTAAGCCTGCTTAGTCCCTTATTCCTTGGGGAATCACACCCAGCTCAAGGGTGGCTATGATATATGATGATCGAAGAGGTTTCTAAACCTAGGACACACTATCGCATTTTATTGTAAAAATTTGCTCGTTGCATTCATCACTATTACAGTAATTGGTAACTCTATAATCTCTTATTTGCACTCATTGAATATGAGCTAAGGTTATGAATTAGTTGTTAAGGAAATAATCCAATAGGTTTTTCAAGTTTAGGCATTATATTTCACTAATTTATTCAACTTAAAATTAATATTACACTCTTGTGGTTTCATAAATAGTGCACAATACCTCATCAAGATAGCATGCTCCTAGGTAACTAATAAATTAAATTAAGGTTGAGGAGTTCAACATTATTATTGTAATTGTTTGGCTCGTTGGGACAACCACCTATTGGGTCTTAATTAATAAAAAAGACACTTTTACTTTAACTAACCATAAAATAACTATCTAATAACCCTTAGTCAATTAAGATGGCCTCGCACATCAATAAATAACTTCTCGGTATTCTAAAATAACGGAGGTTAGCGTAGGACCCGAACATGCCCTTCCCCTTCAAAGAAATGTTTCTCTCAAGCGTTGATTTGGGGAAACTGTTGGAAAATGGATTATGGTTCCCAAGTAATATATTCTAGTTTCATATCCTTCCACTAGATTAGAACTTCTTATATAGTGCGTTAGTGTATCCGGTTCTCTCGGGTGGCTAAAATTGCTTCAAGTTGGAGACAAATGTATCCTTCTTCGTCGAGTTCTAGTAATATTGTAGCTTGAACTTGAGAATTATGCCCCCGTAACCTTCTTCAAATAAGAAACATGAAATAATGGGTGGTTCTTGAAGTGTGCTAGAAAAGATGATTTGAAATAAACATGTCCAATGTGTTTTGTAATATGATATGGGCCACAAATGTTTCCATATTATTATGGACTTTATATAAATTGAGAGATGTTTTCTTATATGATTGAAGATGAAGGAACACACAATCCCTTGTAATAACCTCATTTCACCCTTTGAATTTGATCATTTATATTGTAATTATGCTTTCATTTACTTTGTGTTTTTTGATGCAATGAGGTAGTCATGCCATGGTGGTTTTGATTATTGAAAAACGTGATAATTTTAATGTTGATGAAAGGTTCCAAGGTTGATTGGTGGGGAGGATATCTATGGGGATATGATTCCACCAGAGGGAAAGGTAAGAGGGTCCAATGGAGGAATGACCTTTTCCCTATAATGATGTCATACCCTATCCATAATCCTCTTATTTATTGTCCTATTTTTATTTATCCTTAAGTTTGTTTTAAATTGGATTGAGAAACTAATTAAATGATAAGGGAAATATGAATATGAGAACTTAATAATACTATGACAAATTGCTTAACTCATATTTCATAGTAACTACTTCCTACCTTTTAGGAACCAAGAAAGGCATGGAGGAAAGACTCATCCCTGTCATTGATTCATTCAATTCATGGATGAAAATTTGAATGGGGAGGGAGGAAACTACAAAAACAAGGGTTTAGAGGAACAAAAGTTAGCAGGACTCTCATATGAACCATGGAGATATGAAAATAGGGTTGCTAGGTGAGATTAGACACCTTTGATAGAATCTAGATACCATTTCAAAAATTATAGTAGGAAAAGTATTGGACTCACATTGGTCATAATAATGATAAAATAGAGGAAAGGCATGAATTAGGGACTTAAAAGTAAATATATATTGACTTATTATGTTTCATGGAATAAGGGATGCATGCCAAGAGTTGTGCTAGATGAGAAATTAAACAAAGAATCAATAATGATTTGCTTAGTTGGTATCATGGAATATTTCAGTTAAGAGAAGATGGGTTTAGGAAACCATGACAATATTGTTCATTCCTATTATATCATATAATAGAAAACAAGGGTGGAATTCTATAATGGAATAGCCTATGGTTGGGAGGAAATTAGTTTCCCCATAGTCGATTTCATTGGAGCTTCATCTTGAAAAATATAAGTGTACTTTCTCTTAATTCTTGTTTATGAAATTGATACTATAGAATGATTAGTACAATGACATCATTATCATGATATTTTAAATCAAGAATTCATGTAGATGATGTATTTTTAGTTTGATTAAGTCATGTGAAAAACGTATATGCCAAAAAATTTCACTTTCATTATTGTAAACTATTTGACATAAGTACTATGCAAGATATTGGTTTACATCTCCTAAGTTTAATACATAGTTTTAGGAGTTATGGTCCCCATGGTGCTTCCTATAAAATTTCTAACAACTTTGATTTTTAGAAGATTATAAATCTAGTACATATTTCCTATAGGGGAAACTTCTCTTCCTCATTATATTTTGAGTGCATACGATTATAAGTTTTGGCATGAACTTTATTTTATGATTTTAGAGGATCCATAGTTGTTTATGTTGAAAATATTGTTGTCATTGATGTCAAAGACTAGGGGATACTGAAGGTATCCAAGATGAAAATGGAAAAAATGAAGATTGTTGGAAATATTGTGTCATTGATTTCCAGTTTTGATACCCTGTGTTTGAAGGAATTTTTCTATGAATATCTAGATTTGATGGAAGCATATGATATATGGCTGAAGATGTTATTCTGAAATATTATTCCAAGACATTTCCAATGGTGTATGGAACTCACTTTAACTCCATAAGAATGTGGAGAAATAGAGTGTTAAAATAGACCTACCAAAGTGTTAGGACAACCTTTCCAGGAGATTGAAAAATGTTAGGTTAGCCCAGAAGGGTGACTTAGAAACACTATAAATAAGAGGGTTCCCACCCTAATTTGGTCATTCATATCTTGAGTTCTTCTCTTAGAAGGTGCACACTTTTGGAGAAGGAGGATTTTCTTGAAGATGGGGTCTATCTTAGAGGTATCTAAGGAGTGTATCTTGATGAGTCCAAAGTAGAAGGAGATCATGACAAATTCTGGAGCAATTTTGAAGACAATTTAAGGGATACTTATAGATCATATTTCTTGATGATCTCATGATAGTTTGAGGGTAGATTATGGATCAAATTTGAAGTAGAATGTGTAGAATATTATGGAGCAGATCTGAAGAAGATTATGGATCATATTTGAAGTAGTTTATTAGGCACATTTGCAACAAATTATGGAGCAGATATTAAACAAGTCATGAAGCGGATTTGAAGCAAATTGTGAAGCAGATATGAGGCAGGATATGAGGTAGATTTACAACATATTATGGGGTAGGATATGAAGAATATTTGAAGATAATGATGAGTTGATATTTGAGGTGATTATGTCATCATTCTTACATTCGATTCTTCAGTAGGTTTGTTCCTACAAATTACTAAATTGGTGCTCAATTGAGGAGATTGGTGCCTACATATTATTGAGTTGGTGCTCAACTGAGGAGATTGATGTCTCTAATAAGTTGGTGCCTACATATTGTTGATATGGTTCTCATTTGAGTGGATTGGTTTCTCCAATCGATTGGTTCCTACAAACCTTTTAACACTAGGTCAGTTCCTACATATTGGTCAGTTAGTGCTCATTTGAGGATAATGTGTATTAAGTAGGTTAGTGCCTACATGAATTTATGAAGATACGTTTTTGTGGTTTTCTCTCCAAAGGGTTTCCACGTTAAATTCTATCTATTTTGATTTGATTTTATGTGCATTCATTATTTAGAATTTTCTAAATAAGTGATGGCTGATTAAAGTGAGAAAAAAATATTTTATACTGATTCATCCACCTCTTAGTATAAGCATAAGTTCAAAATTTGATATCAAAGTAGGTTTCTTCATAAATTGTTTAACCACTGGAAGGGATATCTCAGACGCTCGCATGGAAATAAAAAACAAGATTGATGAAGACATAGAGAAATAAAGGGGATCTAGAAATTTAAAGGTATAATACCCATTTTTATTACTTGTGGTAAAATAGGACATATTGTTTCCAAGTGTCCATATGCAGGAAAGGAACGTACCGGTGATGATGAAGAAGATAAAAATGAGAAAGGTCTCATATTAGACAAAGCTCTTTTGTTTGGTGAATCAAACAATGTAGTATGGAGCATACAAATGAATAATAATTGAAGACCCTTAGGCCATATATATGGGATTCATCCATGACAGTTATATAGCTCCAACAACACCACCGAAAAATGCACATGGGTTGAATCTTAGTGAAAATAATTCAAAAGATTTGAATTCCATTTTATGTTGTCTATTAAACTATGAATTTGACAAGGTAATGGAGTGCACATCAACTAAATAGATTTGGGAAAAAATATAGAATATTAATGGAGAAATGGATACAAAGCCTCCTAAAGAAGAAAATGAATATAATTAGAAAGAAAAGATAGTGTCCAAAGAATAAGACATTGATGAATAAAATAAATGCAATTAGAAACTCATATTTGAAAAGAGAATAAATTGATGGAGAAGTGAATCTTAAAGTTGAACTCACTTGTTCCTTAGAAGAAATAAAGAAGCTTAAGAAAAAAATTATAAAGCAGAGGGAAAAATTGTAGAAATATGGGAAGAAGGTTCATGATCTTGATGAAATGGAAAGGAGAATTGTCAGCTTGAAGACTCAGCTAGAAGAGACAAAAAGGAAAGAAGAGGTAGTGAGAAGACAACTCAAGGAAAATGAGGAAATATATGAGAATATATAAGCTAAAGTTGTTTCATTAAGAAAGGAATTAGAAATGTCAAATGCACAATTATAGAGAATTTTGAATAGATCTGAAACTTTGAATGAAATCCTTATTCTCCAAAGGTCAGTATTCATGAAAACAAGTTTTGGCTATGGTGAAAATTAGAATACCCCTAAAGATACAAGAAAGGAAGATGAATACAATCCTAAATACTATGCCAATGTTCTCAAATTCTCCATCAACAATAAAATTAGAAGTAGGAAAGGAAATGATGACCAAGAACAAACCGATTATTCTCTCAAGAGAAACAATAATGAGTTCGAAAGAGTAATTTCACCAAGAAGGCCTTTCACAAACCGGTACCAACATATCTTCTTTGGCTATTATTTTTTCTGTAATAATTTTGGTCATAAAGAAATAAATTGCAAATCTTATGCAAGAATTTATCATGTGGGAAACAAAATAGAGGTCCTTATAAAACCTCGAAGGATGATTATGTGAACAAAAAAACCATAATTTCTCATGGGTTCACTGACATAAACTACAATTAATTTGCTACCCTACTTGATAATAAATGATATAAGTGCAATAAATATGGGCACATAGCTCGTTAATGTAGAAGAAACATAGTGGGGCCTTCTAAATAAAACAAAGAAGAATATGCTCTTTCCAAACAAAAAGAATGATATTCTAAGGCTTGGAATGAAAATGAACAAAAGAAGGAAGAATCTAGACTTGCACTCTATGCTCAAGATAAAGGGAACCATTGGTACATTAACAATCGATGTTAAAAACAGATGACAAGGCGTATGACCAATTTCCTCACCTTAAAAGAAGAAAAAGGAGGCATTGATACTTTAGAAGCTAATGCTTCTACAATGGTAGTTGGAAAAGGTTATGTTAGTATTTCCAATGGAAAGACCAAAACATAGAATGAATTTCTTATTTTATGGATGAAACATAATATTCTAAATGTTAGTCAAATGTGTGATCAAGGATACAATCTCACCTTTCATTATAAAGGATGTGAGATAAGGAAAGTAGGTTTGGGAAGATTAGTAGTGAACGCAAACAAAACCTCAAGTGATATATACATACTTGATGAACTCAAAGGAGAAAAATTAGATAAATATAGGAGTGATATCCTTCTCCTCTCACCACTAAATGCTTGAGAAAAATAAAAATATCAGGAAGAGCAACCTTTTGCAACTGATTTCAAAGGGCGAGATTTGTAGACAGGGGAAGAATTGTAGACAAAAGGAGAATTGCATACTGTTATGCAAGAAATTCCCCAAAATAGCATGAAAAGAGCATAAATAGATCATAAAGATTAATCCATGACTTAATTAATGAAGAAAATAGATGAATATCAATCCTCTTAGAGGGGGAAACCTCTTTATACAATGTAAGTACACAAGACAAGGCAAGTTGAGATACTTCAAATGAAAAGGTCCCCTTCCTATATATAGGATACAAAGGGGTACAATTACAACTAATGGACCAAACCCAACATAACTAATATAATAATACTAATGACAATGACCACTAATAGACCCAATATGACATCAATAATATGTAATTAACCATAATATAAGGGGTAATATGCCAACATTTAGGGATTAACATGCCCCTCCCCTTCAGACAAGTGTTTTCCTAAACATCTGATTAGTTCAAGAGCATGATTTTATATGGAGGAATCATATTCCCATGTAGAATATTCAACCGATAAGTTATCCCACTTGCTAAGGTACTCCATAATAGCCAGATTGTGTAGTTGTGTGTTCCTTGTTTCAACAGTTTGTTCAGGTGCCAATATGACTTTTCATTCTTCATCAAGCTCAGGAAAGATAGTTTGAATTGGGATCTTGTCTCATATTACATTCTTTAAGAAATAAACATGGAAAATTGGGAGTGTTGTTGAAGATGAAGGGAGATCCAATTTGTAAGCCATACTGCTAATATTCTGCAACACTTTATAAGGATCATAGAACTTGGTTGCTAATTTATTATCTTTATTTATTTGCTTAAGGGACATATATTTGTAAGTTTGTAGCCTCTTAAGTACCCAATCCCCCTCTTCAAAATTCCTTTCACTACGATGTTAATATGCTTGTTGTTTCATCCTATTTTTTGACATAGCCAGGTCGTCACTCAGTAACTGGAGAAATTCTTGTTGGTGCTCTAGGTGATCTTCCATAACTTGAAATTTAGATTTTCCTTTAAAGGGATATGTGCTAAATGAATTATGGTCCCATAAAGTGTCATAAACGGAGACATTTTTTATGACGTATGGAACATTGTACCACCATTTTTACAAATATAAACATTTGTTCACTATATCAGTTTTCCCATCGGATTGAGGATGATAAGAAGAACTATGATCCAACTGGGTACCCAAACAAGAAAATAATTTAGTCCAAATTTTTCCAATGAAAATTGGATCTCTATCACTTACAATAATATTTGGATTTCCATGTAACTTATAAATTGATTCCTTGAAGGCTGCAATAATTGTACTTGCATTAAAAGGGTGGGAGAGTGCACAAAAGTGTGTATACTTTGTGAGTCTATAAACAACCACCATAATATCATCTTCCCTTTTGACTTGGATAGACACGTTATAAATTCCATTAAGACTTCCTCCCAAATTTGACAAGGTATATCTATTGGTTGTAAAAGACTCAAATTTTTAATTATTTCAACCTCATTTTCACTAGTAGAAAAATGGGTAATTGGTGACTAGGTGACCAACAAAGTTGGTCACCAAGTGAAATAAATGACTAAACCACCAAAAACGTTAATCGCCACAATTTTTTTAAGTGAAATATGACCAAATTTGAGCAATTTTAAGTGATCAAAACTAAAAATGATGAAAATAAATGACTAATTTAGTCATGGGATAAACAAACATGACTAGATATTCTAAGTTATTAATTATATAAGATGTTCTAATTATAAAATATGTCCTTATATGTCACACATAAATTAAGAGTGTATATATATAATATAATATAGGATTTTATAATTATATATGGCATGTTTTTATACGTCTCATAGATATGTCAATATTGTAATTGATGTAATAGAACTAATTAGTCTGCAGTGACTAATTAGTTTGGAATGACAAAGGGGTTCCCTGAATCCATATGTTGCATTGCAATTTATGAAATTGTATTTGGGGGTCTCTGAATCCATCTGCGGCATTAAAATTTATGAAATTGTAAAAAGAAATACAATTTCATAAATTTTAATAGTGAAGATAGATTCAAAGACGCCTCTAAATCCATTTGCAACATTAAAACTTACGAAATTGTGAATATTTATTGTCTGAATTACAATTTATATCCATTGTCAAATTTCGTCGGATTATCCATTGTCTTACCACTACTATGTTCAACTAAATAACTATCAGTGGGGGGCAGGTTATGGGAATACTACAATCAATGTGGCATGCTAACACCATTGAAATTGAAATCATTGGGATAAAGATTTGGATTCATGAGCAGGAAGTAATATGGGAATTTTATTAAAATGTACATGGTTGCATGTGTTCAATTTCTAGACCATGAGGTACCATATTCTAAAAAAACACACTTTATTTTTTCTCTAATGTCATAAAAACTTATAAACTCTTGGCATTATATTCCTTGGTAGGTTGATCTCTTTTGTAATTATGATAATGTTTTAACCCTTGTGATTATTTAGTGGTCGGGACCTTTAGACGTTGGTAAGGTGAATTAAGCCATTAAGACATCCCAATATCCCAAAACCTTACACCGTCGATTTCCTAATGACCTTATAACACTCCACATTTCCAACATTCTAGTCGAGTAAGTTTACTCATCAGGAAGACTTCCCAATACCATGAAATCTTATATTTGCATTCATCAAACTACCTTATTAAACCTAACCCTCCAATCACTTGAATGCTTGATAAAATTTATTGATAAACCTATTTGTAGAGCACCTCGCTACTCTTGGTGCAATAGCCATATTAGAAAGAAATCCTTAAAAGTTTAGGAATTCTACATTTTTGCTCATCATATAAAATTAGTAAATTTATTTTTCAACTTTTTTATTAAAAAATATTTACAAAATTTTATTTTTATTTTTGTTATGAAAAAAATCATTATTTAAGTTTTGGAATTGTGGGTGAATTAAAGTTTTTAATTTTACCTCTTTTTTAGGTCAATAGGTGAATTAAAGTATTTTTTCCCTTTTCTTTTTTCTTAACGTAATAGACTTAGTTTTAATGGACTTTAACCCTCAGCATTGTTGAATCAATATGTACATTAAATTTGCACAAAGTCAGTGGGATACTAGTGGGCACTGCAAGCAGATACATTGAAAAATTGACGAAAGGTCTTCCAACAACACAATTTGGATTAGATTGCTGAGAGGAGAAGGGTATTTTCTCGCATAGTTATAGATGAAAGTACATTGCAATTGAATCTCGACTCCAACATACTTGTAAAACCCTTAAACTCATCACTGAATTATTCATATGGAGATGTGGGAGGCTTTTATTACGCTGGTCTTGATGATGAATTAGTTGGTCGATATTATAGGTTCAAATGTCCTCCTGTAAAACCCTATATTGTTAATTCTATCAAACCCCAAATGAGTGATAAAAAGTAAAATAATGACATAGATAATGATAGAAGGACAAATAACGATCTAGATAAGGATCCAAATTTGTTTGGGGGCATGAGAGAAAATGAAGTAATTGGCAGGAAATATAGGGTTTTGGTTGATGAAGAAGAGGATAAAATTTTAGGGAAAGAACTGGATATGAGATTGGAGGCATTGAAAGCCCCTTCAAATGTAAAAAATATTGTAATTAATGAGGTGTCCCAAGCCTAACAAAGAGAAATTTCTTGCTAAGATTCATTGGAGAAATATTCAAGTAGGATTGAAGAAGATTTGTGGACATTTGGTGAGGTTTGGAAAATATTTCTTGTGTAGAGGTTGTATTTTTCATCCTCTATCAGTATATATGTTGTGGCAGTGTTTTCTTCTTGTGTAGTGACCGTGGTATTGAGCAGAATAGTGGGGAGGTTGTAGTTAGGGAAGAGGATTATGGTGGAATCCTTGGCCGGAAACCTTTGAAAATCCCTTCTAAACATATTGCAAAGCATCAGGGAAATGATTTTATTGACACAAAGACTGTTGTTTTAGTTATCCTCGATACTCCTTCCATATATAGAAACAAGCAACAAAGAATTGAATACATCATATGAATATGAATCTACTCGTGGCAAGAGGAAATTGAAGAAGCAGACAGTTGAAGTGACAGATAAAATATCTTGTTTTTGGGAGGGTCAAAGATGCTTTTTTAAAGCTTCCAAATGTTTAGTATTATAATTAATTCAATAAACTTCCATGTATCCTCGCCAATTAGAGAGATAATGTGTCTTCATCTCAAAACATGGTCACACTACAAATGTTCTGAAATTATGAACTAAAAGAACTCTTTTGTTGGTGAATCCTCCTTTAGAAGGGAAAGAGAGACCTAGGGGGAAAGAAAGCCTGACATATCCTACCGATGAAGAGATTTTTTATGCAATTAGAGATTTTCTTAATTAAGTGGATTCAAAACTATGAATTTAGAAGCAAGTTGGGAAGCTTCCTTTTTTTATATTCACTCATAAAGTTATATTATTGCAATTTTTCTTATGGAACAACAATATATATTAGGTAAAGGTAGTATCATATGAGTTTGTATATTTATCTTGGCATCTGATATTGTGCATATAACTCTCTCTAATATTGTCAATCGTTTGGGTATGATTAAGATCATGTTTTCAATGTCCTATATCATTTTATTCTAGGTGTTTCTTGAAAAATATGATTTTAAGTAAAGCTGAAATTGTTGCCATAACCCATGACTTGCAAGGGAGTTCTTTAATTAGGATTTTATGGAGATGAAATATCACATTAAATCTCTAATCCCAAAATATTTGACAATAATTGTAGAAGGATATGACGAGGATTATGCAGAAGAAAATCAAGATGAAGGGAAGTAGGACATTCATTTCAAATCACAGAGATAGATGAAAGGGATTTTTTGTTTCCTAACATTTCATTTCTTTGCATGCTGTTACAGAGAAAAATTCCTATGGCTTGGGGTACCACAATAGATAGGGTAACCACAAAAATCAATCCATTCCTATATGCAAGAGAAACCAAAAATCTAACACTAAAGGATCTCGACAAATACCTTATTCTAGACGGTTGATGTAGATCCCCGTTGAGATTTTCCACTCTCTCTTGTATTGATATCTTGCTCTCTCAACATTCAGCAAACAAGACAAGCATGCTATATATAATTGTGTTAGGCCTACTCTAGCATATATAATCAATAACATATAAGCATTTAAAAGCATCCATGGATTCAATACTCATTTAAATACACATTATTGGACAGGAAAAGATATTTCTATTAATATAAATCAGATATTACAATAGTGACAACCTCTGTTGGTACGTTTGCGAATCGAAGAAACTGAGTCCTCCACCTGGGCCTCCACCACTTCAATCCTCCATCTCTCGATAGAAACCTCACAAGTAAAGGCAAGCTTGGGAACAACACAAGTACTCCAAGGGACAAAGGGATGCAGACTCAAGTATAAGCTCTAGCAACAATGGACTATAGTTTTCTTGCTCTTCAATTCCTCTCCCTTTCAATGTATACAAAGGGTTACTTATATAGTGCTTGATTGGGGTAATGGAAGGTCAAATTCAAATGATCTCAAGGAATATGGAAGTCCAAGAGACAAGTGACTCAGATCCACATCAAGGAAAACTCCAAAACTATTTGGCCTTTTGCACACATCTCGATGTATGTGGGTTTAAGGGTCAAATCCGCGTATATACGTGAGAATAGGTTTAAAAGTCATGTATAGCAAATAATGCATGTTTTTAGGCATGATATTGGAAACATCAAAGATACAAAAATGGTCCATGGGGTCTAAAGAGTCTGCAAAGGTACAAGGAAGGCCATAAAGGTGCGATCCACCATGTGTGGTAAAATCAGCTGTAACAGATGTCCCCTAATGTGTGAGGTCAGAGGGGTCATACGATGGCTGAAATACATTATAAGTCCATCCCAGAAGTGGATTGATGAAGAACCAGGTGGAATAACCAGCCATCCAATAGTACAATACAATGATGAAACTCTGTACATAACTGCAAGTAGATATAGCAGTCCTAGATACATAAGAGTACAATGGCCATGAATAGGCATGATACAAAATATGAGATGTGTGTTCATCACCACGTACAATATAGATATATCAGAATCTCCATGATGAATATATACAAAGGATCATGATCTCCATGAAGGCTGAAGATATATAATGGATCAAGATCTCCATAATGGCTGGAAACATCTGACATAAACTAGAATCAAGTCACGAGAGCTGAAATATCATGAACACTGGCACAATCAAGGAGGTAGCATATATGAAATTCCACCAATCTGGAAGGTCTTCTATACAATCCACTATGAGTACATGTCCTACTATGTGAATATAGGTGTCGAGGTCGAACATAGTAGTCCATCGTCTTATTACTGGTCATTGATGTATAACGTTAACAAACGCAAGATCACCCACCGATAATGAAAATGGGAATCAAGGTACTAGAGTGCAAACTAACAAGTGTGAATAAATGTGTTGAGGTCAAACACTTGAAAGGATCGGTCGATCAGGGAACATTGATGTATTCCCAAAACTGCCGATGGCAAGAGAACTTGCCACTGATGACTGCAAGTCTCAAGGCACTCAAAAATGACTCTAGATTCCTATCCCAGAATAAATGATCTAAAGTCGATGGGATGAAATCCACTAGAAGGAGGGAATTAATGCATCCCTCATCATCCAACATGAGGTACTCAGCAAGGCTGTATAATGTGGAAGGACTGAATCATAAAGTGCACGAACCAGTATCAGTACCGGGAATGGCCGACATGCAAGGTCAAGAGAACTGAGGAATGGTCGACTCAGGTTTCAACTTCCTTCGAACAAGAGCATAAAGGTGAATGGTGACTGAATCTAGGCATCATAGACTTGATATACAAAACTGGGACATCTCTGCCACATAGGAGGCATCAACAGAGGCTCCATAGGGACTAGAATCTTAACCAATCGGTGGAGATAGAATCAGAGAAATGAGTACAGCTCCTAAATTTAAACTATTAACCCAACCAACGAATGTGATATAGAGTGCTCTATTCGAAGGGGACACGGCTCGACTGCTGCCAAAGATAACATCTTTTCTTGTCCGACTTTTTGGTTTTTTGATTTTTTTTGTACTTTTTCAAATATTTTTAAAAGCTTGAAAAAGAATAAAAGCGCTTTATAGTTACAGACTAGGAGGAGATGAGTGTCAATGGGCAAACAAACTAGTTCCAAGTAGTAGAACATACCTATGCTCAATGCAAGGACACATGTGTAGGATAACGACACTCGGGGGAAAGTCCCCTCCCGGTAAAAATGGGGAATCAAGCTGCAAAGGATATATAAAATGGCTCTACATGGATAGAAATGGGACAAGCTCGAGCTATATGATTGATAATCAAAGTCAGGGAAGCCGGCATAAAGCTCAATGAGGTAGGAAAAATTCATGATAATGAAATTACAACTTGACATAAGGGAGTCCTGGGGACAAAGGCCAACAAAACATTCAAGAGGAGTATGAGGCTCTTGCTCAAAGACATGGCAATACTATACAAAGGACTCCCACACCCTAAAGGAAAAAATGTCGGCATGGGCACCAAATGCAAAAAAGGAGCTAACTAGGGCACCCATGTATGGTCAAGCTCTACCATTCACATCATGTCACTTCTAAAAAAACAAGAAGGTTCTGTGACAAGATGGAATGGGTCTGTACCTAATGTTATAATGAAATGGTCATAAGGTCATGCAAAGTGCACATAGATGTGAAATCTAACCTATATTCTAGTTTATACATAATACCTAAAAGTGACACGAATGGGTCAAAATAATGGTCGAAACGACGCTCAAAACGGACTCCTACATCATCAGATTAGTCCAAAATGGTCAGAAACGGTCCAAAACTATAAAAAGAGGGTAAAAAATTTCAAATTTTTCAAAAAATTTCTATAAATAGTAAAAAAATTCAAAAATTACATATCATTTGAAATTTTTACCCATTTGAGCTCAAAACTTCCAACGCGAATTCCGGGAGCTTCGTCCGACGAAATTCGACACCATTTGTTCTAGGTAACTTCTCATGTCCTCCTCTTCCATTTTCATGCAATTTTTTTCAATTTACATGGTCAAGTTTGACTTTTATGCCAGTCTAAATTGGTTGTTTCAACCCACACAGATATCGGGGCTTTTTCTGTGTATAGGGCTGGCTATACGCTGAAAAACCACCCAAAACTGCGTACATACGCATTATTTTGCAAACAATCGCATATGCGGCCACGTACATGGTTTTTTAGGTATATATTGATCAAAAAATATTTTTAATGTACAAAATGGTTCTAGAATAGAGGGAGAGGGAACATGGAGATGTAAAAGAGGCTGTTCAGGGTGGTTTGATGGCTCAACAAGCTCTATGTGCATGTGGGCTATACAAGTTTTGGTGTCTTGGCAGCCTGAGGACCAAACCAAGACTTTTGCAGATGCTAGTAGACTATTGGGATCCAGACTTAGAGTCTTTTCATATCGATGGGATGTCCCTCACTATAGAGGTGGAGGACATATATTTCATTACTGGATTTTCCCAACGGGGAGAGGTGGTGAACCTACGCTGTCGTGGGCCCGGAGGTGGACTCACCATTGATGAGTACATTGCAGTATACTATTTTTCATACATGAAAAATGTTGGGATTCAAATCCCAATAAACTCCATCCAGGTACTAGGACTAAAGGCCATACTATTAGCACTTGGCAGGATAGCTAGGCTAGCATCGCTCCACTAGGCCTCACGACCATTGATGTTCTATGTAGTGGAGTGCATGAGACCTATAGTGTATGACTAGAGAACTGCGTTGTTGAGTAACATGAAGCAACAACTCAGTGACTATAAGATGGGTAGGGTATGAAACTTCGGTTTTGGTAGTATACCGAGCACGTTCTTCTTTAAGCGTGTTCTGGGGCTAATCCCTAGAGTTGATTTTCCTCCTCACGGGGTTCGAGATATGGCCCAACGATGTTGGGAAGATGCTATGCACAGACTGGGCAGAGGTAGGGTGTCTAACCCCTACCCAGCTGACTTCTTTCCATGGTAGCGGTGGCAGATTGTTGCCATCGATGATTATCCCTATGCGGGGATAGATTTCCGGGGAGATCCCAACATCCCCCTACCACTAGGAGTAGCATACGGTGATATTGGTAACGAATCCCAAACCCTCTTTTTAAAGTTTTTTGAATTATTAAATTTTTTTGTGTTTTTTGATATATAGACTCAAAATACATGTTTTGGTGTGACAACACATAGTGACAATCTGTCATATGTATGCAGATGTTGGACCGCAGCAGCCTGACGGCTTCCCTCATCACAGATGGAGGGGAAGAGGAGATGATATCATGGGTGTGGATGCAGAGCGGATGCTCCAAATCATCCACACAAACTTTGTACAATTGACATACCGAGTACCCATGGTGCAAGTCAAGGACTTTCCTAAGGCCATGCAGCATTAGGTGGTTGGTGTACCACGAGCATGGGTTCGGTTATTCCAATGAATAGATAGAGCCATGGTGTGCTACCACGATCAGAACCCCCCTCCTCCTCCACAGGATTAGAGACCTGAGAGTGATTCATTTTTGTACTGCCGTGTATTATATTTTGGTGGCTCGGAAGCCCCATTTTTGTATTATGACGTCACATTTTGGATGTTTAATGAAGAACTTTTATGATGATTGATTTTATTTATTTACATGTGTGTAAAAATGTATGTTTGTGATGTGCTTATGGTCTATGAAACAAATGCCAATCTAACACATAGTTAGCATATGAGTCAGCAACTTGATTAAAAATTCTTGGAACATGTATGTATGCTATGTTGTCAAATTGTCATTCTAACAATCTCACACGTAATAATCTTTGTAATAATGTTAGATCCCTAATACGATACAAGACATTAAGTTGTGACACTACTTACTGCGAATCAAGACGTACCTCAAGAGAGAGAACACCATGTGAAATGGCATCCCGTAATAGCTCGATAATGGCACTATACTCAGCAACATTGTTCGAAGAAGGCCATAAACATACACCTCCTGAAGACAATACCTGACCCGTAGGAGTATAAATCACCCAAGCAGCAGAGGCTGAGTGTTGAGTGTGGAGGCTAGCACCATCATCAAATCCTATGTAAGCGGAAGACTCCATTGACATATGCAATAAGAAACGAAAGCTAATCAACAAACCCGATCACCATAAGAAAACCTAAATATGCAATAAACTATACAATAATATACAATAATCAGCCCTGGCTGAAGATCATGCATAGTAATTTTTAAGATAGGGCCCATTTCTAGGCTCCACCAAGGCTATCCCTTCATAATCCACCAGCTCATAGGTGCCCTTCTCTAACACACGTTTGACCAGGTAAGGACCATGCCACATGGGATTAAACTTCCCTACCCCCAAGGGTTCTTTAGCTTGATCCCACAAAAGGACCAAATATCCTTCACTAAACCTCCTCGAACAGACAAACTTATCATATTGGACCTTAATGTGATGCTTATTTACTTCTAGAGCCACTAAGTCATCCCGGCGCTCCTCATCAAGCTGCTCTAAGTGGACAAAACGTTCCTCCAATGCAGAAATGTCTGGTAAAATATCTATGGCTAGCTTCAATGAAGGTATTTCGCATTCAACCAACAAGACAGACTCCACGCCATGTACAAGCTGATGTGGAGAAAAACTGGTGGCAGTCTTAACTGTGGTCCTATAGGCCCACAAAGTAGGATATAACATGACATGCCAATTCATTTTGCTTTGTGCAATGGTTTGTTGGAGAATGGAATTAAGTGATTTGTTCACTACTTCAACCTGTCCATTCGCCTGAGGGTAATAAGAAGAGGAGTAATCTTTCTTATACCCTAGCTTCGAGGCCAACTATTCCATCATTCGATTATGAAAGTGCCTACTATGGTCAGTGATAAGCTCTTTCGGAATACCGAACTAAGTAATAATTTGGTTGAATATGAAATGCATGGTTGTCTTACCATCGGATTTTATTGTGGGCATAGCCTCACCCCATTTCGTGAAATAATCAACAGCCACTATAATATGATGATGCCCCCTAGCCGAAGCTAGGTTGCAATCCATGAATTCAAGCCCCCACTTGCTGAAGGGACCAGCGGCGATAATCGGATGTAATGGGGTAGGATGTGAGTGCATATTGTGTGAAAACACCTGGAAAGGGTGACACTTCTTGACCGCATTAACACAATATTTAAAGATCGATGGCCAAAAGTCATCCCACTCTCAATATTTTTTGGGCTGTAGAAAGCCCAGATAAATGACCACCACACGCCCCTCTATGGAAATCATTCAGCACAACCTCAGCCTCTTCATGGGTTAAACAATGACATAAAATGGAATCTACCCCATGGTGATACAAAGTGTTATCCACTATAAGGTATTTCTTAGATACGTGACGTAATCGTCATCGCTCATCCCGTGATAGGTGAGTAGGGACCTTCAACATTTGTAAATATATGATGATATCCCCATACCATGGATCCAAGTTGAGATAAGGAAAATATGCTCATCAACAAACGTATCCTCATAAACCTCCTCCTCCTCCTCACTTGGGAAATCAGAAATGAGCTCAGCAAAAATTAACGATTTCTTCGATTTCGCCGAAACAAACTCGAGATCGAATTCTTGCAAAATAACAATCCATTTATTATACTTTCCCCTAATCATCCTTCTAGTGAGGATGAACTAAAATGGATTGACATGAGCTACCACCAAGGTCTGGCGAAGGAGAATGTAGTGTCTCAATCTCTGAACCGCATGAACAGTAGATAAGGAAAGTTTCTCCACATGGGGATAATGGATTTCCGTATCTATAAGGTTCCGGCTCGAATAATATATGACATGCTCATGGAGCTCCTCATCCTCCTGAACAAAAACCATACCAATCATCTCCATGGATGCGGCCACATAAATAAAAAAATTCATGGCTATAGTTAGGTGGACTAAGCATGGGGGCCAATGCTAAGGCTTGTTTAAGAGCATCAAAAGACTCCTGGGCTCGCTCATCCCAGCAAAAGGTAGTGTCCTTCCTTAAAAGAAGCATAAAGCCTTTAGTCAAATTGGAAAAGAATCTCTGTAAGAAATTTTCCATGCCTTGCAAAAATTGAGGATGTCTAATATTTAGCGGAGGAGACAATTGAAGTATTGCCTCAACCTTTAAGGGATTGACTCTTATACCCTCCTTGGAAATAATGAATCCTAGCAAGAGACCAGACTTCATGCAAAAGATGCAATTATGTGGATTTAACCTAACCAGGTAGTGGCAGCATCTTTCGAATACTAATCTCAAATGGTAGGGATGACGCACTCTCAGCCGAGAATGAGCAGCAAGGTCATCCAAAAAGACTTCAATAATTGATTTGAGATCGTGAAAAATCAAGGTCATATCCCGCTGAAATGTGGCTCCGACGTTTTTAAGACTAAAAGGCATCTTTCGATATGCAAACGTACCCCAAGGACAAATAAATGCATTTTTGTGTTGATCCCTGGGTTTGATCT
Organism: Pseudotsuga menziesii; assembly: GCA_001517045.1. Taxonomy (NCBI): domain Eukaryota; kingdom Viridiplantae; phylum Streptophyta; class Pinopsida; order Pinales; family Pinaceae; genus Pseudotsuga; species Pseudotsuga menziesii. The sequence goes on along the minus strand of LPNX011045916.1, from coordinate 134,342 downwards.
GAATCTGATTATATCTGGAAAAGCCATCCATAAAGGAAAATACCTTGCTTCCCGCACACTCATCCACTAAAATTTGATCAATAAATGGTGTGGGAAAATTATCCTTAGGACAAGCATGATTTAAATCACGGAAATCAGTGCATATACGGATCATTCCCTGCTTATTATCAACCAGAATGGGGTTTGAAACCAACTCCATCAAGGGAATGGGATAGATAAAACCAAATTCTAACAACTTTTCTATCTCAGCCTTAATCGTAGGTGATTTTCTAGGATTCACCACACGCAAACGTTGTCGAACAGGCTTCGCATTCGGATAGGTCTTAATTTCATGTTCGACAATACGATGGTCGAAACCTGGGATTTCCTCGTATGACCAAGCAAATATGTCACGAAACTCTTTAAACAGCTCGGTATACTCCTGAATCTCAGCATGGGAACATTCTGCCCCAATATAGACATTCTCAATCCTGCCAAGATTGCAAGAGATATTGATAGGAATAGTAGGTGATATATTCGCCATGTTCCCATCATCCATCTTACCAGGAGAGCTTAATGGAACCACGGGGCTACCAATATTCTCGCTAATAATCTCCCTAAAGTCCTCACACTCCAAATGGTCAAGCTCAAGAAGAAAATAAGATCTATGATGTAGCTCTTCCCAAGGTGGGTCAACCCTAGACATGGCCTCAATAATAGCTTCATCTGATGTAAAAACACTATCAAGGCAATCATGTGCATGAGAGGACTCAACTGCCCATGCAGGCAGCACACACGGGTCCTCCTCGTCCATCCATGAAGATGAAGGACTAGGCTCTGCAAAACCATCAATATTTGCTTGATATGCTATCATTGCTGCAGGAAATGACACGTCCATTTCGATAGGTCCGATCGAAGGACTCGGTATAGGAAGAATCCAAGGATCTTCCATATGGGTAGTGCAAAAAGACACTGAATTCAATGAAGATGAAGCCCCATCGAAACTAGATCTGATCATAAGGATGGGTGCAGGACAATTAAATGTCCCCATAAGGGATGGATACATACCTACACCCACACTCCCAGTTGCCAGCTAAGAATGATCGATAATCAAGATAAAAGCTCCCGATAACACATTAACACTCTGATTCTTGAATGATGTCTAATCAATTGTAACAATATTCCCATTAAACAGAAAGCATACAACTCAAAATAGAGAAGAGGCTACAGCTTGCATACTATACATCCAATTCCGACCTAGTAAAAGATTGTAATCAAGGGGCACATCAACCACCTCGACCTCGATCGCTATAGTCTTCCCTCCTAAACGGACCTTAAGAGAAGGAAGAATTCCATGCAGCCAAAATGATCTACCATCAAAGGTAGTCAACATGGCAGTGGATTTAGACAACTCGGGAGAACACAAACCCTTCCAACACGACAAAGACATCATGGAAGCAGCAGTGCCTTCGTCAATCACAGTGCATTTGACGGTCATGTTAAGACATTCTACATGAATCAAGAGAGACACATAGTAAGGAAAGCAAGTCTAGAGTCCCATGGTTTCAAAATTTATGACGGAAGAAGAGTTATCATCATTCACCCCAAGAGCAGAAAGAAAAGCTTTCCTTTGCGACGGACAACTCTGAAGTACTTCAAGCGCAGACATCGCACAAGGAGTTTGGCCCAAATCCTCGACAACAGAATAGTTCTGGGTGGCTTAGGAATTAGGATTGTGCCCCAAACTCTTTAGGAATCCCTTAGGAATGGGAGGTGCAACCTCCGGTTTATCCGTAGGATTTTCAATACACAAAGGGATCTCAATTGGAGGAGGTTCCTTCCCAAGGTCTGGTTGTGATGAACCATAGTCTTTCACACGAGTCATAACCTTAGTAGCACGCACCATGTTGATGCAACCATGACTAGTACTAGTTTTTGATGGATTTGGATCTCCACCTGACACAGCATGAGGATCATGGGTCCTCAAGTTCATATTTTTATTATGGGGTAAAGGATTGGTCAGCATAGCTGGGCCCTGTGCTATGAACCTTGAGGCGTCTTCCATACAAGGGCACAAGTGAGTGAGGTGGTCATCCTTACACAATTTTCAAGGAAACTTAAACTTACGTTTAGACTGCTTGTCCCCCCCAGCATTGCGGTCGTTCTTGTCATTAAAATTGGCATTTCCATTCTTGTTCCCACCCTTACGATTGTTTTTACCCTTTTTCTTATTCCTTTCAGGCTGCTGGTTTCCCTTCTGGTCCAATGATTGCACAGAAAGTACACTCACCATTTGGGTGGGTTGAGACGAAGCTGTGGCTTGTCCCAAAGTGGATTGATTAATAGACAATTGACTCACTTGTTTCACAACTGAATCCACAGGTTTGGTACTTGTACAACCCACAATGACATTGGCATGTGGTCCAGGCTTGATCTTGGGATCGAAACTAGAATGTGGAGTGTTAGGTATGATCTCATATAATAGTCCAGATTGAGCATAAATCAAATCCAATTACTGTGCCCTAAAAATTGCTTGTTCTTCATTCTGGACTTCGGATGTAGAAACATCCTTTGCGATGTAAGGTAGCAACTATTTAAGGAACCACTCAAGGAGAAACTCCGGTGGTATGAAAGCTTTAATCAACCTCTTCTGTCTATGCCACTCTTGGATATGGTCCGAGATATGTGTGGCTTTGTCCTGTCAAAATGTCGATAAGATTTTTGTACCAACATCGTAACGCATGGGTAGCTGGAAGTGATTGAGGAAAGTCATAGCAAGATGATCAAACAAAATGAATGCCCCCCTCGGTAACTCTATGTACCATTTCGATGCAGGCCCGGTGAGGGTGCACTGAAATAACCTTAAGCGGATTGAGCCATCGTGTAAGGAGTTGGAAGAGCACCAAAGGCAAAAGGTAGTGACATGTTCACTAGGATCTTCTCCTGTTTTCCCTCAAATTTGGGAATGTCTGAGGGAATATTGTTAGGGATAGCCGGCCAATCCAGGTCATGAGATACCAGATCGTTCATTAGTCTCGACAAGTCAGGTAAATTTAACATTGCGAGGAAAGGGAGCCTAGTTTGAGCCGGTCTATGCCATGCTCCCTGATATTTTTGGTTCATATAAGGCTGACTACTGTAAATACCATGGCCTTGGCCATAATATCCTCCTCCCGTTTGACCTGTGTAGGGTTGCATGGAAGAATTATGATGTGGTGTACCTTGACTATGCAGTGCTACAAAGCCATAATTAGAGGAGTAAGTGGGTTGTTGATACCCGTACCCATAAGGTTGATAGCTCTATCCATATTGTGGTTCATAAGATTGTCCATGAGAAGCTCCATAAGATGTCCCATGGGATATCCCATGAGAAGATCCATAAGTAGGGATATGGGAAGCTCCATGTGATGGACCGTAAGATGATCCAAAAATAGGAATATGACCTCCTGAGACAACAGGAGATACTTGACTCTGATATACTACTGTACGAGCAGTCACAGTACAAACATGACTAGTAGAAACATTTTGACCCGAAGGACCATGTGAATGAGGGGGAGGAAGGGTTGTCAAAAATGCATTCGAAGGAGTAGGAATAGAGGACGAAGAGACATGTGAAGGGATGTAAGTGGTATTCCCTATGGTCACTCATCTCAGTTCTGGTATACACATATGACTACTAACACTAGGTCTAGGATGAACATGTGAGGTAGCTTCCACCATCGAGATGGAAGGTGCAATGTGACTAGTGCTCCCAAATCTCTCCGCACAGAAAGGAACAGGAGTGCCCCCAAGATTAGTTCTAGGTTCATCTTTAGACTTGGCATGATGTGCCAGATCTTGTGCAAGGATATTAGGAATGCCATAACGAACATGACTAGTGCTTGTGGGTTAATGGTGAGTCTCGTCGCCCGGAAACCAATATCGGGGACCTGTGAATGAGGGATCATAACCGGAATGTGAAGGTATATCTAGTGAAGGATCATATATAGGAGTAATATCTTCCTCCCCAACCTCTTGAGGTGGAGAAGACATCTCAGGAATCTCGTCCTCGTGATATCCCATCGTGTGTGAATCAATGTGAGAAGTAGTCCACCTGGACTGTCTATTTCTCTCTCCCGAAGGAAGAGGAGATGTGGAAGGCGAAAGTCCTGCTAAATGATGAGAATGGCGAAGTGCCACACCCAAATCCATAATGACTCAAAAAATGAAAAAGACTCTTTCTAATTATGCAAACCCTAGGAAAACTAGCATGCATATAGCATACACCTATATAATGTAAATCCAAATCACAAGCAAGCAAGGGTAGGATATGTGAGCTCCTGAATGAAGCAGGTATGTCTCGCTTAGGAGATGCTTGAGACTCCCATACACAACAAGCAGAGGTTCCTAACCAATTATTGTGGCCCTCAGCTTCAACACATATAGCGACTGTGCTGTCTATCCCCAACCTGGCTGGGACACCTGCAGAATAACCTCTACGAAGTACCCCCTCGATAACCTAGGTAAGGAAACTAAGGTCACCTCAATATAATCAATGTTCAGGCAGATAGTCGCAGGTGGGATTGACCGTATGGGCAAGGTAGCAAAGCCCGAAAGTCTCAAAAGAGCCCCCAGATATGAACAAAAACCTAGAAATATCTCTGGTGCTACTCAGTTATGACTAGGGGTCATCCCAATCGATAACCACTCACACAGACTCGTGCTTAACTCCCTTGTAAGAGGAGGATCCTGAGAAACACTAATTATACCAAGGAATTTCACACTCTCACTTGGACAGACACATACATGTTTTGTTTAGTGGTCTTGGAGAATTTACTCACAATGAACTATTCCAAGACCCTAAAACCTAATCTTGTAGGTGCACCCTATAAAAGAAAAGAGTGTAATTCATTTTATTATGCGTTGATTTTAATTGGCTTATTACTCAAAAGGGTAAATGATCGTGCAACTAATGGTGTTATGACGCAACAAGAAGTAAAATTCACACCTAACAATCAATACAAATGCACTGTGTCAAATGAAAAATGGGGTATTCTACTACGTGAAATGAAAATGCAATCATTCCTATATGAAAGTCTAACTAATACTTCTCCAATCAAACTGAATGCAAGTACCATGCAAAATGCAAAATGAAATGATGCATAATGATGCAAAGAAGGAAATATTTTTGTAATTTTTGAATTAAAATGAAATAATAAAGCAAAAGAATAAATCTACCACCCCCAGACTCTGCAAGCACTATCAGACAACGCCCAAGCAAAGCACCAAGATAAAAGAGACCTAATGCAATAATCCCAAAACAAAAAATAGAAAATGCAATGACAAGAACATTCTTAAAAAAAAATCAAACTAAAAAGCGTATCTGGTCAGAAACAAAGGTGTATACAGACTCTAGAAGCATCCAAGGAGACTCAACAATCATCAAAACTCACCCAGCAACACTTAATCTTCCCCTAAAAGGAAAAACTCAGGCCATACGTGACTGTGTGCAGAAAACCCACGTATATACGCGGAAATCCTAGTAAAAACCGTGTGTACACGTGACTGTGAAGCCAAAACTCGCATACAGGAAGAAAAAGAGATAAAAAAGAAGGTAAATAGACAAACTGAGACAAAATTTACTCCTATCAGACACTACCAGGAAAACATGCCCCCAGACCCGACTCAGAAACAGAGAAATTAGAGCAATTCAAGGACATTCAATGCTTATAAAACCCCCAAAGGAAATGACTAGGAACTCCCCAGTATGGTCGCCAATTCTGTTACGGAGAAAACTTCCTATGGCTTGGGGTACCACAACAGACAGGGTAACCGCAGAAATCAATCCTTTCCTATATGCAAGAGAAACCAAACATCTAACACTAAAGGATCTCGACTCATACCTTATTCTAGACGGTTGATGTAGATCCCCGTTGAGCTTTTCCACTCTCGCTTGTATTGATAGCTTTCTCTCTCAACATTCAGCAAACAAGACACGCATTCTATATATAATTGTGTTAGACCTACTCTAGCATATATAATCAATAACATATAAGCATTTAAAATCATCCATGGGTTCAATACTCATTTAAATACACATTAAATGGATAGGAAAATATATTTATATTAATATAAATCAAAGATTACAATATTGACAACCTTTGTCGACACGTCTGCGAATCGGAGAAACTGATTCCTCCACCTGGGCCTCCACCACTTCAATCCTCCATCTCTCTATAGCAAGCTCAAAAGCAAAGGCAAGCTTGGGAAGAACACAAAGTGCTCCCAGGGACAAAGGGATGCAGACTCAAGTATAAGCTCCAGCAACAATGGACTATAGTTTTCTTGCTCTTCAATTCCTCTCCCTTTTAATGTATCCAAAGGGTTCCTTATATAGTGCTTCATTGGGGTAATGGAAGGTCAAATCCAAGCAATCTCAAGGCATATGGAAGGCCAAGAGACAAGTGACTCAGATCCACATCAAGGAAAACTCCAAAACTATTTGGCCTTTTGCACACATCCCGATGTACGCGGGTTTAAGGGTCAAATCCATGTATGTACGCGAGAATAGGTTTTAAAGTCACGTATAGAAAATAATTCATGTTTTTAGGGATGATCTTGGAAACATCAAAGGTACAAAAATGGTCCATGGGGTCTAAAGAGTCTGCAAAGGGACGAGGAAGGCCATAAAGGTGTGATCCACCATGTGTGGTAAAATAAGTTGTAACACATGCTATTGACACCTGACACATTGCAATACCTATGGAATAGGTTTTTCACATTTTAATGCATTTGTCTCTTTTGGTAATTGATGGGAAGTTTTAGTGAATTAAAACATGAATGACACAGCTGTGGGTGTGAGCATCCCTATTTTTTAAGGATCATGCATGGATTGTAAATTGGTATTGGGTGGTTTTCTTGTTAGATATACAGTGATGTATCTCATAACACACAAAAATAGGGCTCATTTTTTATCTTAGAACATTGAAAAACAACATTCATGCTAAGTCGTGAATGTGCATTATCATTCCATAATTTTAGAGTTGATTTGATTTTGCTTTTATTTTTTAGCTTAGAAGTTAGAACATCAAAAAAATAAGTTAGGTTGTTACACATGTGATATGAGAACATGACTAATATTATGTAGGTTTCATAATGCTTTTATATTTTATCTCTTATTGGCCTTTTTTTACTGTTAGTATTACTTTTCAAGTTGAAAATTTCCTTCATAGTATTAAGATGAAAGTGGCTTAATCCTCAAATACACACATGGAGGCTTGTTGTTGGATCTATGCTTATATCCAAATCATCTTTGGTTTGGATCTCATATTTGGGGTAGGTAGTTAATCTTATGTCTAAGTATTATTTTGGATTTCATCCTTGATCTCTATATGATTAACTTGTACTTTGTTGTTTTTGCACCAAGCATTGTTGTGAAAAGGATGCACCTCTACAGGCCCATCCTTGGATCTATGATTATAGTCATTGTCAAGTAATTTATGATTTGGATATTGTGTTTGGGTGAGGTGTCCAATATTCAGGATAATCGTCATTTGGATTTCATCCTTGAGTTCTATACTTTTGGATTTTTACTCTCTTTTTTGCACCAAACAATGTTATGAAAAGGATGCATTGTAGGAGGATCGTCCTTGGATCTATCTTTATATTCAATTCATTTGTGGTTTGGATCTCATGTGTGGGGGTTGAAGTCAATATTCATGATAACTATTGTCTGAATTTCACCCTTGAGCTCTACACTATTAGCTTTTTATTTCATTGTTTTTTCACCAAGAAGTGTCATGGAAAACTCCGCTATGCACCAACTAGTAGTTTCTGAGGTGATCAATGCAATGCAAGGAATACATTTTGAGATTCAATCAGACATATTTCTTGCTTGCCAGTTCAAGTACAAGTAGAAGAGGGTGAGTTCTCTTCTTGGTAAATGTACCATCTATCTCCCTTTACATATTGTCTCGGGTTCTAAGTTACTAGTTGGGCACCGAACTCTTTATGGACTGCGTAGTATATTCATTGGTGGGGTCAATATACTTTCTCTTTGGAAGATTAACTTTGTGGAAGGGTCATGACTAGAAAAGAAGGTAGAAATACTAATATTTGGGAATGAGGTATACACTTTTAATAAATTGGATACCTGTTGAGGAGGTTGTTGGGTATCTAGGTACTATATCTCTAATTTTTGGGCAACATGTGATACAAGTAGACAATCATTCCTTCTTTGGGAATTGTACCTACATATATGGGAAATAAAAGGAAGCATGGGGTCTTCTCCCTTATTTGAAGAGTCACACTCCTCCACTATACGAGAGAAAGCTATCTCCAGGCATGTATATTGTTTTATATTCATAAAACACCTTCCACATATACCGTTCTTCTTATTGGTACTTTGTAATAGTTTCACTTGGATTTACTTTGCACTGTTATCTCTATCGAATGGTAGTGTTATTCCCTTGAAAGTAGTTTGATGAAATCTAGAGGTTGAATTCCAAACAAATGATTTGGTTATTTTGACTATGAAATATTTGGAAACTGAGAGTGGAACTTGAAAAAGATTATCTAACTAGTGTCTAGTGGTGGGAGGCCTCCCTATAAAAAACAATAATAGTGATAAATATAATGAGATACAAGAGAAATTGACTACTAATAATCCACTAGTGATTAAATATTTAACAACCAATGAATAGAGAACTAGTATCAAATCCTGACTAATTCAAGCACATGTTACCAAGAGATTGTCTACATCATAGTGGATGATAAGTCACAGGTTGAAGCCGATATCCTTGCTAGCAAATGGTGGTAGTGGTATGCATGTGGTAAATGGAAGTGAAGAAATTCTCCACTACCTTAATGAGTGCTTCCAAAACTTACAAACTAACCCTTTCTCTATCTTAAAAAAATGAATATAAAGGAAATTCCAAACTCTCCAGGTAGTTCGATCTCTCCTTCAGGGGAAAAAGGATTAAAACATTAAATATACAAAAATAATATGTTTTATTTTTATTTATAAGAGGATTTAATTTACTTTTTCCAATTCAATCCACCTTGCAAAATATTCAATTGTGCTTTCCAACCTTTCCCATTTTACCCTCAACTCTGTTGTCAAATATTTGGTTATTGAGTTGTTGTATTAGATATAAAAAAAAAATCTTTTATTTTATATCTTTGGAGGAATTTTATTGGTTTTGGATTTTTGACTTCTTCCCCTATGTCAATGCCGCAATTGCAACTCACATTCCCCTCATTAGCCTTGCACTCAAATTTTGTTTACATCATCATCTTGTTAGTTGGAAAATTGAGTGTGAGAAGGATCTTCTCAAACTGAAGGTATTCATTATAAGTGGTATATCATATCCATCTTATGAAAGAGAAAGTTTAGGAATGAAAATACAACCTAATTGGTATTTAATTTAGGCCCCATTAAACTTCAAAACATCACCCATATCTCCCACCTTATGACTGTAATGTGCCCCATAGGAAATTCACTAAGGATGAAATATACAACAACATACTCCATCTTTCTACATTCATGGGTAATATTCTCTACTTGGTATTGAGTCGAAAGGGTTTTGAAGGCCTTTCATTTCAAGAAAGTCCTCTATCAACTCTTTCTGCAATATAGATTTTACTACACTGATCCAATTTCCAATGATAATTTATCAAAATTTATTTTTAGAAAGAATACAACCAACTAGAACAACCATTCATTTTGGCAATGCTTTAAGGCCTGGTGTTTGGATTAGATTTTCTTAGCATCATTGAAACCCTATTTACAAATGCCTAGCCTTGTCTTTCTATCAACATATGCTCCTTTGGACTATTTTTTCCTAAAATTTAGGTTCATCTGTATTTACTTAAGTATATCCTATCATGAAATTGCTAGTAGTCCTCACTCATATATAAGTTTGAAGGGAAATTTCTAGTAGTCCTAACTCATATATAAGTTTCAAGCAAGTAACATTACTCTCATTTTGAAATATATTTTCCAATGATAAGAAGTCCTTAGTTTTGCTTCTTGTGTTATTTTTAAGTGTGGAATCTATACATTCAAACATATAGTGACTATTTATGATTCTAAGCATAGTGACAGGGGGTGATTTTAATGGGAACGACAACTTGAAGCATATTCTACTATAAAAGGGTGTCTTCCCTCTAGATCATTTTCATGAATGTGACTTATTAAGATATCTAGATCTCGGCTCGTCCAATTCATGGGGTCAAAGTTTGAAATATTATACTCATAATTTTTAGTATGGGATTTATAAATATGATGTCACATGTAACTACTTAGTGTTAAACTGTGCTAAAACAATGTACAATCACAAAATTACTCTATTTCTATTTGAAAACCTTTTGGATTTTGTATGTTTTGTCATTAGGAAAATAAGGCGTACATGGAATGCATCAAATCCAATAACCATAAATATAAGAGATGCAAGCCTCTTTTGAAAAAGTAATTTGGTGTCGCATGGAAAGGTATGCATCCAATTCTTTTTTTTTGTGAATTTTCAACATGGTCAAAATATTCTATACACTTTATTGAAAACTATTTTTATAAGTATTTTTTTTTTTTACATATTTCATCTACAAGTACAAGCTATGAACTGAAGTTTTGTTTTTTTTAACTATATATGACCATGGATGGCTTTGGTATGATCTGTAGAACAATATGCATTCAAGTCTCTTATCTTGTGGTTTATAGATATCATATCTAAATGTATTGTTGTTTAAGTTACAACAAATATTTGATTGGAGCTAAACCCTTAATCAAGGTCCATGATGTAGAAATTTGAAGGAAATATCAATTTCTCTTTTAGACATTTCATCAAACATATGGCATGCATGTCTAGATCTATTGTTCATCAGAGTTATGGTTTACTTCATTCTTGACATGTAAATCTACAGATAACTGGAAAATAGATACTCAAGCATACACCCAAACCTATCTAGCTGAAGATAAATACACATAGAGAACACTTAGAAATTTAGGGCAATGCCCAGGGCAAAACCCCCACCTCCATGGGGAAAAACCAGGAAAGAATTTTATTAAGGAGAAAAGTACATTTTCAGCAGAGAGAATAACTAGAGCAAATCTGAAAAATGCATTGGGAAATGTGCATCAAAACAGAAATAGAATACCAAAAATCAATAGTGTTGTATGCCTGACTATACGGCCTTCTTCCTCTTGCTAAAATTCCTTGGAAAGCATGCCAATAAAATACCTCAATTTCTGTGCCAGAAAACTTCAGCAAACAATATGGAAGCTTCCTTGATTTATGTGCAGCAAGGTACAACAAATTTTGAACAGTAATAAATGTTGTACAACTGTCCGTACAGTCCGTACAGAATGACCTTGTACGACCCTCCTTGATTTCTATGCAGCATCAAACAAAAAAACAAAACCTCTTGATTTTTTGTGCCCTAGTTTCTCCTCTTTCTCTCTTTCTTGCTGAAAATGACTTTCTCTTTCTCACACTTGTGGAGATTTTCTCTTTCCCTCCCACAGGTGAAAACCCTCGTCTTCTTTCCTCCTTGGTGAAAGTTATTTGGCTCTCCTCCCAATGCTTTCCTAAATAAGAACTTTATCTCCTCAAAACCCTAACTAACTTAAACCCTAACCCTAACTTACTTTTAAAGGGCTAAGATCACTTTAGATATAAGGCTCACATTATTTTCTCATTAAGTGTCCTTTTTAATCATTTAATGTGCAAAGTACAATAAAGTCACTTTATAACATAAAGTCACTTTTATAATATAAAAGTGAAACTTAGGAAAGCCAAAATGTGTCGCCACCAAGACACTACAAAAACAGTGAAGGATCTTACAAAGTTACAAAAACTTAACACATGACTCAATCAATCATTATAGATTAACCAAATAAGATCTCAATTAGAGGTTGAACTAACACTTAATTGAGGTCCTTTGATTTTTCTTTGATAAATGGTTTAAAAGTTAGGAATCCTTCCCCAATTCTAAATGCTTTTTGTAGTTACAACTTGTCTGAGGTAAAGTACCTTCATCTTTTCCCTTCCAAGTGGAAAAAATGATATGCCAATGAGGCTTATCATTGAATCCTATAATCAAAGGAATCTCATTGACATCTATTTCAACTGAATCAATGGTGGGTAGTGTTGTTTACATGTTTCCCTCAACGTACAATCATGATTGTGGTATGTCTCAAATTCTCGTTGTTTCTCTCCATTTTGTGTTCTTCATTGATATATAGCCTATTAACTATGGTGCAATGTATCTCATACACTATCACTCAAATCCATATTCATTGGTGGTAATGATGAGGTCAATGTTCCATTTACAAAAAAAATTATAAGCAAACCCAACAACAGCTAAATATTAGACAATGAAATCTCTTAATAACAACCTTAACAAAAATTCAATTTCTATGATGGGTTTCTATACGCAACATTCAATACTCCGAAATTGTCAAGACTTAAAACAAGGAACATTAAAATACAATGAACATAATTGTTATACTTTTTTAAAATTCCAATAATCTTCTACAACAACAATGGGTGGATATTGCAATACCCCACACAAGAATAGCTCCACAACAGTTCCCAAAATTTCAAAGAATATTATGCCACAAGAGTGTTGGAAGTGTAAAATTCATATTTATAGACAAGGGGGAGCTTCTTGAACCTATTGTAGTATCTACCCAACCGATGGACTCTACTCTCCACTAAAATTAGTCGAAACTTGGAATATTTATCCTTGTGATTCCTATCAGGATGCTTCCTAACAACAACTTCCTTCTTAATAATATGGTACATATCCTTAGGTATTTCTAATGAAAGGCCATGAGCCTTAAGTATTCACAAGACTTTACTTCTAGCGGAACTCTTCACATGTGCAATCCCATGGGAGTCACGAAGGATTACACCAATTTGTGAAGGGGTCAAACCCTTCTTGGCAAGCTTGCAAATGTTTTCTTCAACATCTTGAGATGAAGTCTTTATCCAACTTGGGGGAGTCCTTTTTTATGGTAGTTCCAAAGAGGAAATAGATTTTCCTCGACTATGCATGTGCCACATGGTGAATGGATGGAATTCTACTCAAACTCTTCTTTCTGTTCTTGTTTCTCCTCCTCCTCTTTCTCGCAATATGGAATTTACAATTGATTTTCAATAGACCATTAAGTTGTTTATGAAATAGACTTGTATTTACCTCCTTCCTCAATACTAGAGGCAATTATGTACTTCATTTCCTATAAGGTGAGGAAAAAAATATTAGCTTATGTCCTTTGCTTATTTTTTATCTAGTAAGTCCATGCCTTAGAAAAAATTTACATATAATAAAAGGATAGTCTTTTTTTCTTTTGTAGAATACTAAGTTATGCCCATTCTCCATCAGTTGTACTTGCTATCTTATCAGTAGGAATCCTTTCCACTCCAATGATACTATCATTCTAGCAATAATTCTATTAGTTTAATATCATTCCAACAATAATAATTATGTTATATTATAGTATCTTTTGTTCCAACATTCTCTTTTATAATTTCCCTTTGTTCCAAAATTGATAATTAATTGTTGTGAATTAATTCCTGCAATTAATTTACTTAAGATGCACACTGAAAACATACCTAAATGTTATGTGTGAGTCTATCTAGAAATTGGGCATGCAAGCCTTTATTATAAAAAAGGTGGAAATCCTAGATTTGGTCCTTGTTCTTATTGATGTTTGGTGTTCTCCTTCACTTTATGGATGTGATAGGCCACTTGTATGATGTTCTTTCCCTTCTATTATGATTATGTTCTCTAGCAATTTATATAAGAATTCTTGTTCAGTTTTGGTTGTTGTTGAAGTATTATGAATTTTTGTTTTATTTAGAGCAGAATGATTTTAAAAACGATTACCCAAACAACTACTAGTACCTATTCATTTTTTAAGTGTGGTTCAAAACCCCCCCATGGGATGCTATGTCCACGGGAAGAAATCACGAGCGGGGAACCCGAAGGGGCCTCACCCATTGCTTTGATTACAAAGCTAACCTGATGGGGACATCAAGAGAGGCCCTTATATATCAATGTATAGCTACCCAATTATTTGACACCGAGACATTTTTCTCACAAGTTACAACACTAAACCACTTGTAACTTCGGAATGTATTCACTTGTATATCTTATGTATTGTACCCCGATGTTCCTATCAAAAAGTATCAATAATGTAATTGAGTCATGTCATACCCCAATGTTCCTATCGGGAGAATCAATAATGTAAACAAGTCATGTAAACTCATAGAGGGTAACCCTCCTTCAATGATCAAGGGTTAAAGTCCCTGCAGTTGTGGGGCACTAGGGTTGTTAGACTCTCCTACAGAAGTCGGCCCTGGTGAGTTAATGTCAAGTTGGATATTAGTATAAATAGAGAGTGAGTCTCTCTATTTCTCACACAGTCACTCACACTCAATTGTAGAGCATGAGTGAGAGAGAAGGAGCTGGGATAAGAGAGAGAACAGCTGTCAGAGATCATCTTACTGTCTTTGGGTTTTACTGTTGCCATTGATTCTTATTCTATATCTAAGGAAGTTGCAAGGTTTTCTCCTTTATTGTTTCCCTGAGGAAAATATTTGTGTCTATTGTCTCTTATGTTTGATTGTTGTGCATGTTATTCTCTCAGATAAGATCCTAAGATAATATTGTTGTTACAGCTGATTTTACCACACATGGTAGATCACATACTTATAGCCTTCCCTGTCCCTCTGCAGACTCTTTGGACCCCATGGACTATTTTTGTACCTTTGATGTTTCCAAGATCATCCCTAAAAACACATGTTATTTTCCATACGCGACTTTTAAACCCTTTCTCTCGTATATACGCAGATATGACCCTTAAACCCCTGTACATCGGGATGTGTGCAAAAGGCCAAATAGTTTTGTAGTTTTCCTTGATGTAGATATGAGTCACTTGTCTCTTGGAATTCCATATGCCTTGAGATCGCTTGGATTTTACCTTCCATTACGCTATTGAAGCACTATATAAGGAACCCTTTGGATACATTGAAAGGGGAGGAATCGAAGAGCAAGAAAACTATATTCCATTGTTGTTGTAGCTTGATTATACTTGAATCTGCATGCCTTTGTCCCTTGGAGCACTTAGTTTTATTCCCAAGCTTTCCTTTGCTTGTGAGCTTGCTATCGAGAGATGGAGGATTGAAGTGGTGGAGGCCAAGTGGAGGACTCAATTTCCCTGGTTCGCAGACGTGCCGACAGAGGTTTTCATTCTTGTAATCTCTGATTTACATTAATAGAAATATTTTTCCTGTCCAATAATGTGCATTTAAAGGAATATCAAATCCATGGATGATTTTAATTTCTCATACATTATTGATTATATATGCTAGAGTAGGTTTGACACAATTATATAGCATGCTTGTCTTGTTTGCTGATTGTTGAGAGAGCAAATTGTGAACACAAGCGAGATTGGAAAAGATCAACAGGGATCTACATCAACCATCTGGAATAAGGTATGTTTCGAGATCCTTTAGTGTTAGATGTTTTATTTCTCTTGCATATGGGAAGGGATTAATTTCTACGGTTACTCTGTCTATTGTGGTACCACAAGCCATAGGAAGTTTTCTTTGTCGCAGAATTGGCGACCATACTGGGGAATTCCTAGTCATTTCCTTTAGGGGTTTTATCAACATTCAATGTTCTTGAATTGCTCTAATTTCTCTGTTTCTGAGTCGGGTCTGGGGGCATGTTTTCCTAGTAGTCTCTGATAGGAGTAAATTTTGTCTCAGCTTGTCTGTTTTCCTTCTTTTTTATCTCTTTTTCTTCTTATACACGGGTTTTTCCTTCACAGTCACGTGTACACGCGGGTTTTCCTGCAATAGCCGTGTATATATGCATATTTTCAGTAAACAGTCTCATATGCCCTAAGTTTTTCCTTTTGGGCAAGATTTAGTGTTTATGGGTGAGTTTGGATGATTGATGAGTCTTCTTGGATGCTTCTGGATTCTGTATACACCTTTGTTTCTGACTAGAGACGCTTTTTAGTTTAAATTTTTGAAAATGTTCTTGTCGTTTCATTTTCTATTTTTTGTTTTGGGATTAGTGCATTAGGTCTCTTTTACCTTAGTTCTTTGCTTGGGTGATGTCTGATAGTGCTTGCAGAGTCTGGGGGTTGTAGAGTCATACTTTTGATTTTTATCTCATTTAATTCAAAAAATACAAAAACATTTACTTTTTACATCATTATGCATTGTTTGCATTTTACATTTTGCATGGTAGTTGCATTAGGTTTGCTTGGAGAATATTAGTCAGATTTTCATATAGGAATGATTGCATATTCATTTGAAGGAAAAATTTTCACTTCATGTAGTAGCATACCCCATTTTTCATTTGACACAATGCATTTGCATTGATTGTTAGGTGTGCATTTTACTTCTTGTTGCGTCATAACATCATTAGTTGCATTACCATTTTCCCTTTTGAGTAATAAGCCAATTAAAATCAACGCATAATAAAATGAATTACCCTCTTTTCTTTTATAGGGTGCACCAACAAGATTAGGTGTTAAGGTCTTGGAATAGTTCATTGTGAGTAAATTCTCCAAGACCACTAAACGAAACATTTATGTGTCTGTCTAGGTGAGAGTGTGAAATTCCTTTATATAGTTAGTGTTTCTCAGGATCCTCCTCTTACAAGGGAGTTAGGCACGAGGCAGTGTGAGCGGTTATTGATTGGGATGACCCCTGGTCATAACTGAGTAGCACCAGAGATATTTCCAGGATTGTATTCATATCTAAGGGCTCTCTCAAGAGTTTTGGGATTTTCTACCCTTCCCATACGGTCAATCTCGCCTGTGACTGCCCGCCTGAGCATTGATTATATTGAGGTGACCTTAGTTTCCTTACCTAGGTTATCGAGGGGGTACTTAGTAGAGGTTATTCTATGGGTGTCCTGGCCACGTAGGGGTCAGACAACACAGTCGCTATATGCGTTGAAGCTGAGGGCCACTATAATTGGTTACAAACCTCCGCTTGTTGTGTATGGGAGTCTCAAGCCTCTCCTAGGCAAGACATACCTGCTTCATTCGGAAGCTCACATATCCTACCCTTGTTTGCTTGTGATTTGGCTTTACATTTTATAGGTGTATGCTATGTGCACACTATTTTTCCTAGGGTTTGCGTAATTAGATCGAGTCTTTTCATTTTTTGAGTCATTGTGGATTCAAGCAAGGCACTTCATCGTTCTGGTTGTTTAGAAAGACTTTCACATTCCACATCTCATCCTCCTTTGGGAGAGAGAAATAGATAGTCCAGGTGGACTACTTTTCACTTTGATTCACACACGATGGGAGATCACGAGGATGAGATTCCTAAGATGTCCTCTCCACCTCATGAGGTTGGGGATGAATATCCTACTCCCGTATATGATCCTTCACCGAAAATACCTTCACATTTTGGTTATGATCCCTCATTCATAGGTCATTGGTATTGGTTTCCAGGCGACAAGACTCATCATGAACCCACAAGCACTAGTCATGTTCATTATGGCATGTTTGATATCCCTGCACCCGATCCGACACATCATGTCAATTCAGAAGTTGAACCTAGCACTACACCTGGGGGCACTCCTATTCCTTTCCATGCAGAGAGATTTGGGAGCACTAGTCACATTGCACCTTCCATCCCAGTGGTGGAAGTAACTTCACATGTCCATCTTAGACCTAGTGTTAGTAACCATATGTGGATACCATAATAGAAATGAGTGACCATAGGGAACACCACTTACATCCCTTCACATGTCCCTTCGTCCTCGAACCCTACTCCTTCGAATGCATTTTTGACAACCCTTCCTCCCTCTCATCATGTGGTCCATCGGGCCGAAATATTGCTACTAGCCATGTTCGTACTACGACTACTCGCACGGTAGTATCTCAAAGTCAAGTACCTCCTATTATATCAGGAGGTCTTATCCTTGTTTCTGTATCATCTTATGGTCCATCGCAAGGAGTTCCCCATATCCCTAATTATGGAGCTTCTCATGGGACATCCCATGGGACACCTTATGGAGATTCTCATGGATAGTCTTATGGACCGCAGTATGGACATAAATATCAACCCTATGGGTGCGAGTATCAGCAACCTGCTTACTCTTCCAATTATGGCTTTGTAGCACCGCATAATCAAGGTACACCATATCATAATGCTTCCATGCAGCCCTATACGGGTCAAATGGGAGGAGGTTATTATGGCTAATACCATGGTATTTATAGCAATCAGCCTTACATGAACCAAAACTATCAGGGAGCGTGGCATAGACCAGCTCAACCTAGGATCCCTTTTCTCACAACATTGAACTTACCTGACTTATTGAGACTTTTGAACAATCTGGTATCTCATGACCTGACTTGGCTGGTCGTCCCTAACAAGATTCCTTCGGACATTCCCAAGTTCGAGGGCAAATTTGGAGAAGATCCTAGTGAGCATGTCACTACTTTTATTGGTGCTCTTCTGATTCCTTACATGAGGATTCAATCCGTTTGAGGCTATTTCAACGCACCTTCACTGGGCCTGCAGCGAAATGGTATATAGAGTTACCAAGGGGGGCATTCATTTTATTTGATGACCTTTCCATGACTTTCCTGAATCACTTTCAGCTACCAGTGCATTATGACATTGGTACCGAGCTCTTGTTGACATTTTGGCAAGACAAAGCCACACATATCTCGGATCATATTCAAGAGTGGTGTAGACAAAAGTAGTTGATTAAATCCTTTATACCACTGGAATTTCTCCTTGAGTGGTTCCTCAAATCATTGTTACCTTACATCACGAAGGATGTTTCTACATACGGAGTCCAAAATGAGAAACAAGCAATCTTTAGGGCACAAGAGTTGGATTTGATCTACGCTCAATCCGAACTTTTGTATGATATTATACCTAATGCTCTGTGATCTAGTTTCGATCCCAAGATCAAGATTGGACCACATGTCGATGGCATTGTGGGTTGTACAAGTGGAAAACCTGTGGATTCAATTGTGAAACAAGTGAGCCAATTGTCAATTAATCAATCTTCCTTGGGACAAGCCACGACTTCGTCTCAACCCACCCAAACAGTGAGTGTACTTTCTGTGCAATCGTCGAACCAGAAGGCTAACTAGCAGCCTGGAAGGAATAGGAAAAAAGGGAATAATAATCATAAGGGTGGGAACAACCATGAAAATGCTAATTATAATGACAAGAATGCTCATAATGCTGGGGGGTGGAAGTAGTCTAAATGTAAGGTAAAGTTTCCTTGCAATTTATGTAAGGAGGACCACCTCACTCACTTGTGCCCTCATATGGAAGATTCCTTGAGATTCATAGAACAGGGCCCAACCGTGCTAACTAATCCTTTACCCAAAAATCAAAATATGAACTCGAGGACCATTGATCCTCATTGTGCATCGGGTGGAGATCAAAATCCACTGGAAGCCAATAGTGGTCATGGTTGCATTAACATGGTGCACACTACTAAGGTTGTGACTCATGCGAAGGATTATGGTTCGTCACAGCCGGACCTTGGAAAGGAACCCGCTCCACCCGAGAGCCCTTTGCGTATAGAAAAACCTACGGATAAACCTGAAGTTGCACCTCGCATTCCTAAGGGAGTCCTAAAGCATTCAAGGCACAATCCTAATTCCTGAGCCGCCCAAAACTATTTTGTTGTCGAGGATTTGGGCCAAACTCCTTGTGCGACGTCCGCGCTTGAAGTACTTCAGACTTGTCCTCCATAGAGGAGAGCCTTGCTTTCTAGTCTTGGGGTTGATGATGATAACTCTTCTTCCATTATCAAATTTGAAACCATGGGAATACAGCCTCACTTGACTTACTACGTTCCTCTTTTGATTCATGTAGAATGTCTTCATATGACCATCAAATTCATTGTGATTGTTGAAGGCGTTGCTACTTCCGTGATGTCTTTGTCATGTTGGAAGGGTTTGGGTTCCCTCGAGTTGTCTCAATCTGCTACTATGTTGACAGATTTTGATGGTAGATCATTTCAGCCGCACGAGATTCTTTCTTCTCTTAAGGTCCAATTGGGAGGGAAGAACATCGTGATCGAGGTTTAGTTGGTTGATGCACCCCTTGACTACAATCTTTTGTTGGGCCAGAATTGGATGTATAGTATGCAAGCCGTAGCCTCTTCTCTCTTTCAAGTGGTATGCTTTCCATTTAATGGGAAGATCGTTACGATTGATCGGAGATCATTCTGTAATCCGAGTGTTAATGCATCATCGGGAACTTCTATCCTGATTATCGATCATTCTCAGCTGGAAAATGGGAGTGTTGGTGTGGGTATGTATCCATTTCTTATGGGAACCTTTAGTTGTCTTGCGCCTATTCTTATGATTGAATCTAGTTTTGGTGGGGCTTTGTCCTCTTTGAATTTGGTGTCTTTTCGCACTACCCATATGGAAGATCCTTGGATTCTTCCTTCACCAAGTTCTTCGAATGGACCTATCGAAATGGATGTGTCGTTGCCTGCAACGATGGTTGCATATCAAGCAAATCTTGGTCAAGTTGCAGAGCCTAGTCCTTCCTCTTCGCGGACAGAGGAGGAGGACCTGTATGTGTTGCCTGCATGGGAAATTGAGTCCTCTCATGCACATGATTGCCTCGACAATGTTTTTCCATTAGATGAAGCCACTATTGAGGCCATGTCTAGGGTTGAGCCACCTTGGGAAGAATTACATCATTGATCATATTTCCTTCATGAGCTCGACCGTATGGAGCGTGATGATTTTAGGGATATTCTTAGTGAGAAGACTGGTAGTCTCGTGGTTCCATTGAGCTCTTCTGGTTAGATTTCCAATGGGAACATGGCGAATTTGTCACCTACTATTCCTATCAATTTTTCTCACGATCCTGGGAAGTTTGAGAAAGTCTACATTGGGGCAAGTTGTTCCTCTAATGAGATCAAGGAGTATACTGATCTATTTAAAGAGTTTCGTGACATCTTAGCTTGTTCATATGAATAAATTCCAGGTATCAACCCTCACATTATGGAACATGAGATTAAGACCTATCCAAATGTGAAGCCGGTTCGAAAACGTTTGCATGTGGTGAATCCTAGAAAAGCACCCACCATTAAGGCTGAGATAGAAAAACTGTTAAACGCCGTCTTTTTCTATCATGTCCCCCTGACGAAGTGGGTCTCAAATCCTGTTCCAGTTGATAAGAAGTAGGGAACGATCTATATATACACTGATTTTCATGATTTAAATCATGCTTTTCCTAAGGATAATTTTCCCACACCATTTATCAATCAAATTTTGGATGAGTGTGCGGGAAGTGAGGTATTCTCCTTCATGGACGGTTTTTCTGGGTATAATCAGGATCAGATCAAACCCGAGGATCAACATAAGACTGCATTTATTTGTCCTTGGGGTACTTTTCATATCAAAATATTCCTTTCGGCCTTAAAAATGTCGAAGCTACATTTCAGTGGGCTATGACCTTAATTTTTCATGATCTCAAAACGATTATCGAAGTGTATTTGGATGACCTCGCTACTCATTCTCATTTGAGAGTGCGTCATCCATACCATTTGAGATTAGTATTCGAAAGATGTCATCATTAACAGGTTCGTTTAAATCCTCATAAGTGCATCTTTTGCGTGACTGTTGGTCGCTTGCTAGGGTTCATCGTATCCAGGGAGGTTATAAGAGTAGATCCCTTAAAGGTTGAGGAAATGCTTCAATTGTCTCCCCTGCGTAATATTAGAAATCTTCAGTGTTTGCAAGGCATGGAAAATTTCTTGCGGAGATTCGTGGTTAATTTTACCAATTTGACTAAAATCTTTATGTGTCTTTTAAAGAAGGAAACTCCTTTTTTCTGGGATGAGCGAACCCAGGAGTCCTTTGATGCTCTTAAGCAAGCCTTAGCATCGGCCCCCATGCTTAGTCCACCTGACTATAGCCATGATTTCTTGATTTATGTGGCCGCGTCCATGCAGACGGTTGGTATGGTTTTGGTTCAGGAGGATGAGGAACTTCACGATCATGTCATATATTATTTGAGCTGAAACCTTATTGATGCGGAAATCCATTATTCCCATATGGAGAAACTTTCCTTGGCCACTGTTCATGTGGTTCAGAGATTGAGACATTACATTCTCCTTCACCGAACCTTGGTTGTAGCTCATATCAATCCATTTCAGTTCATCCTCACTAGAAGGATGATTGGGGGAAAATACAATAAATGGATTGTTATTTTGCAAGAGTTCGATCTCAAATTTGTTTCAGCAAAATTGAAGAAATCGTTGATCTTTGCAGAGCTCATATCTGATTTTCCAAGTTTGGAGGAGGAGGAGGTTTATGAGGATACGTTTGTCTATGAGCATATTTTCCTTATCTCAACTTTGGACCCATGGTATGGGGATATCATTGTATATTTACAAACGTTGAAGGTCCCTACTCACCTTTCACGGGATGAGTGACAACAATTACGTCATGTAGATAAGAACTACCTTATAGTGGATAAGACTTTGTACCACCATGGGGTAGATTCCATTTTGTGTCGTTGTTTAACCCTTGATGAGGCTGAGGTTGTGTTGAATGATTGCCACAGAGGGGCATGTGGTGGTCATTTATCTGGGCTTTCTACAACCCAAAAAATTTTGAGAGAAGGATAATTTTTCCTGTCGATCTTCAAAGATTGTGTTAATGTGGTAAAGAAGTGCCACCCTTGCCAGGTGTTTACACGCAATATGCACTCGCATCTAGCCCAGTTACATCCTATTATCACCGTCGGTAGCTTCACCAAGTGGGGGCTTGAATTTATGGAGTGCAACCCAGCTTCAGCTGGGGGGCATCATCACATTATAGTGGCTGTCGATTATTTCACAAAATGGGCAGAGGCTATGCCCACTATTAAATTCTGACGGTGAGACAGCGACACATTTCATTTTCAACCAAATTATTACTCGGTTCGGCATTCCGAAAGAGCTTGTCACTGACCATGGTAGGCACTTTCAAAATAAAATGATGGAAGAGTTGGCTTCAAAGTTAGGGTATAAGCAGGAGCATTCCTCTTCCTATTACCCTCAGGTGAATGGACAGGTTGAAGCAGTGAATAAATCACTAAATTCCATTCTCCAACGAACCATCACACAAAGCAAGATGAATTGTCATATCATGTTATATCCTGCTTTGTGGGGTGGAGTCTATCTTGCCGGTTGAATGTGAAATCCCTTCATTGAAGTTAGATATAGAGCTTTTACTAGACACTTCTGCATTGGAGGAACATTTGGTCCACTTAGAGCATCTTGATGAGCAGCGCTGAGATGCCTTAGTGGCTCTAGAAGTAAATAAGCGTCGCGTCAAGGTCCAATATGATAAGTCTGTCCGTCTAAGGAGGTTTAGTGAAGGTGATTTGGTCCTTTTGTGGGATCAAGATAAAGAACCCTTGGGGGTGGGGAAGTTTAATCCCATGTGGCATGGTCCTTACGTGGTCAAATGTGTGTTAGAGAAGGGCACCTATGAGCTAGTAGATTATGAAGGGACAGCCTTGGCGGAGCCTAGAAATAGGCTCTATCTTAAAAAATACTATGCATGATCTTCAGCCAGGGCTGATTGTTGTATATTATTGTACATTTTTTTAGTTGTATAGTTAGGTTTTCTTATGGTGATCGGTTTTGTTGATTAGCTTCCATTTCTTATGGCAGATGTCGATGGAGTCTTTCGTTTACATAAGATTCACCGATGGTGCTAGCCGTCACACTCAAAACTCAGCTTTGGCTGCTTGGGTCATTAGAGGAAATTTCAATTTAAAATGGGCCTTTCCAAAATAATACAAATTCCATGTCATCATGTATTATCCAATCAAAATTCTTTAAAATTCAAAAAGGGAGCACCTCTTAAACAAATTTTTAATATAAATTTGGGGATATGTATCATAAAAAAAACTACTTTTTTTTGTTCGTATTTTCGACATATCTCCCTGTGTTTTTACTCAAATTTCGATCAGGAGAGCTTGTTGGATGTGGAATTAAATTATTCATCCAATGAGTACCCACTCAGCATACTTTTTATGGGTCTTTCTACCGCAAAAACAAGAAATACCTGAAAAAATGTGATGATGACATCATCATAACGTTTTTTCAGGTATTTCTTGTTTTTGGGGTAGCGGAGCCCATCAAAAGTATTCCAAGTAAGTACTAGTTGGATTTGAAATTTAATTATGTATCCAACGAGCTCTCCTGATCGAAATTTGAGTAAAAATGCAGGGAGATATGTCGAAAATACAAACAAAAAAGTAGTTTTTTCTATTCTTCCTCCAAAATTAATAAATATTATTTTATTATTTTAACTATTATTTTATTATTTTTCCTTAGGAGGCCCATTTTGAGTTGAAATTTCCTCTAATGGATTTATACTCCTATGGGTCAAGTATTGTCTTCAGGAGGCGTATGTTTACGGCCTTCTTCAAACAATGTTGCTGAATATAGTGTCGTTATTGAGTTATTGTGGGATGCCATTTCACATGGTATTCTTTCTCTTGAAGTACGTCTTGATTCGCAGTTAGTGGTTTCACAATTTAATGGCTCGTATCGTATTAGGGATCTAGTTTTATTATGAATATTCTTACGTGTGAGATTGCTAGAACGGAAATTTGAGAATATAACATACATACATGTTTCAATAATTTTTAATCAAGTTGCTGACTCACATGCTAACTATGTCTTAGATTGGTATTTGTTTCATAGACCATAAGCATATCACAAACATACATTTTTGTACACACGTAAATAAATAAAATTGATCATCATAAAAGTTTTTCATTAACATCCAAATGTGACGTCATAATCCATAAGTGTCATAATACAAAATTGGGGCTTCCGAGCCACCAAAATATAATACACAGTAGTACAAAAAGAAGTACTCTCAAGTCTCTAAGCCTGAGGAGGAGTGGGGGGGGTTCTGATCATGGTATAACACCATGACTCTAGCTAGCCATCAAAATAATTGATCCCATGCCTGTGGTACACCAACCACCTGGTGTTGCATGGCCTCAGGCAAGTCCTCGACTTGCGCCATGGGTACCCTGTGTGTCAAGCATACGAAGTTTGTGTGGATTCTTTGGATCATCCACTCTGCATCCACACCCATGATATCATCTCCTCTTCCCCTCTGTCTATGACGAGGGAAACCATCTGGTCGCCATGGTCCAACATCTACGTACACACGACAAATTGTCACTATGTGTCGTCACACCAAAACATGTCTTTTGAGTCAATATATCAAAAAACACAAAAAATTTTAATAGTTCAAAAAGCTTAAAGTGGGTTTGGGATTCATTACCTATGTTGCCATATGCCGCTCCTGGTGGTAGGGGCATGTCTCGATCTCCACGAAAATCTATTCCTGCATAGGGGTAGTCATTGATGGCTATGATCGACCTCCACCACCATGGAAAGAAGTCTTATGGGTAGGGGTTAGCCACCCTACCTCCGCCCAGTCTGTGCATAACATTTTCCCAATGTCATTGGGCCAGATCTCGAACTCTGTGTGGAGGAATGTCCACTCTAGGGCTTAGCCCCGATACACGCTCAAAGAATAACATGCTCAGTATGCTGCCGAAACAGAAGTTTCTCAATCTGCCCATCTTGCAGTCACTGAGCTGCTGCTTCATGTTTCTCAATAACGCAATGCTCCAGTCATACACTGTGGGTCTCATACACTCCACCACATATAAAATCAGTGGTCGAGAGGCCTAGTGGAGTGAAACTAAGGTGTCTATCCTACCGAGTGCCAATAATATGGCCTTCATTCCCAGCACCTGGATCGAGTTTGTCGGGATTTTACTCCCAACCTTTTTCATGTCCAGAAAACAATACACCGCAATGTACTCATCGATAGTCAATCCACCTCCAGGCCCGTGAGATCGAAGATTTTCCACCTCTCCTCGTCAGGGTAAACCAGTGATAAAGTATATGTCCTCAATTTCTATACTGAGCGACATCTCGTCAATGTGAAAATACTCAGAGTCTGGATCCTAGTAATCCACTAGCATCTGCAGGAGTCTTGGTTTGGCCCTCAAGCTGCCAAGACACCAAAACTTATACAAAATGCATGCACGCAAAGTGTGTTGAGCCATTAATTCACCTTGCACAACCTTTTCTACATCAACATGTTCCCTCTCCCTCTATTCTAAAACCATCCTACACAAAAAACAAGAGTTTTGATCATTATTTACCCTTAAAAACCTCATCTGCGGCCTCATACGCGACTATTTGCAAAACAGCCGTGTATGTACGCAGGTTTGGGCAGTTTTTCAGTGTATGGCCAGTCCTGTACGTAGAAAAATCCCCGATACCCATGTGGGCTGAAACGCACACTTTAGGATGGCCTAAAAAATTAAATGGACCATGAAAACTTAAAAAATTTACATGAAATACAAGGACATGAGGAGTTACCTAGATTAAACGATGTCGAATTTCGTCGGACAATGCTCTCGAAATTCGCATTGGAAGTTTTGAGCTCAAATAGGTAAAAATTTCAAATGATATGGAATTTTTAAATTTTTTACTATTTATAGAAAATTTTTGAAGATTTTATCGACTTTCTATAGTTTTGACCGATTCTGACCATTTTGGACCGTTTTGGACTAATTTGATGATGTAGGAGTCCATTTTGAGTGCATTTTGACTGTGTTTTTGACCCGTTCGTTCCAATTTTAGGTATTATGTCTAAAATAGCATATAGGTTAGGTTTCACATGCGTTTACACTTTGCATGACCTTATGACCGTTTCATTATAACCTTGGGTACGAACCCATTCTATCTTGTCACGGAACCTCCTTGTTGCTTTTATAAGTAACATGATGTGAATGGTAGAGCTTGACCATGTGGAAATTGAACCCAAGTGATAGAACAATTGCACTCACAAAATTGCTAATCAAACCTCAAAATTTACACACAAAGGAGACTGAAATTGGAGCATAACACTAATCTTTATTGAATAAGTGTACAATAGCCAACCTTATGAAGTCATATGCTACTACAATATATAATTACATGAGAGATTCAAATGCATAAGGATGCGATTCGAAATAATCAAAAGAAGGCTTACTAAATCTAGTCAAATCCCCCATAGGTGCATAAAGCAGTTTCCAAATATACCTAGGAGCTCACGAATTGGAAAAGTCAAGTAGGAAAGCTAATAGGTGATGTAAAGACAACTCATACATGCTTTTATTAGGAGAAAAGAATGGAGGATGATGAGGGAAAAAAACAAGTCAACTGCACCTAGTCTTACTTTCCCTTTTGCCATAAATCTCAATAAAGCAGGCAACAAAGCAGAAAAAGTAGATATGCTCTAGGGAGGATCTGGAATAAAGCAAAACTACTAAATATGGTTTCCAAGAGGTTTTCCAAGAACTCCATGACTCAGTTTTATCAAGTTTGACTTCTGGGACATGTGGAAGACAACTTGCATAGAGTGGAATATTAGAAACTAGGCAAATAAGACAAAAATGGATTAATTAATGTCTAAGGTAGCTAATTATGGGTTGATTATTCTAACACCCCCCCTTAATCCTGACTTATGAGTAAATATCAGAAAACTATAGGGCCTAGCAACAAGGCTTAGTCACCCTTTACATACTACATGTCCATTTAACCAAGGAAAGAGGCAAAAACCCAGTGGGAAAATCCTCCCTTAAACATGGACAGTAAAACAAAATTTGAAAATATTTTCATCAATCATGCTTCACAGCATGATCAGCAATCCCCGGCAGTGATTTGAGATTGCTGAATGTCTTCTCACAAAAAACTTTGGTGAAGATGTCTGGTGCTTGTTATGAAGATGCACAAAAGAGTAGGTGAATGGTGCCATCATGCACAAGCTGACTGATGTAGTGCATATGGATCTCAATGTGTTTGGTTCTCTGTCTCTGAACTGGATCATTGCAGATTCGAATAGTGCTTTGATTATCACAATAGATAATAGTTGAAAATTCTGATTCGAAGCCACACTCACCAAGTATCCCCTGCAACCATAAACATTGAGTTGCTGCATTTACAACTGCTCTATACTCTACTTCTATAGATGAGAGTGCTATGGCACTCTATTTCTTGCTTGACCAGTTGATTAGTCCTTCATCAAGCATGAACACATATCCTGATTTTGACTTTCGATCTGTGTTGTCACCTTCCCAATCACTGTCAGTAAACCCAATCAAATCAAGATTAGATTTAGCTTTGTAGAAGATCCCATGTGTTCTTGTTCCCTGAAAAAAGTTAAGGATCCTTTTGGCTGCTCTCCAATGGATCTCATGAGGCTGATCCATGTATCTTGAAGCCACACTTACTACATAATAAATTTCATGTCGAGTATGTGTAAGGTACAACAAATACCCAATCAATTGCCTATACAATGTATTATTCACCATAGGAGAAGAACCTGCTTCTTCAAGCTTAACTCCGGAAAGGAAGGGAGTCTTGCTTGACTTGCAATATTTCATGTTGAGCTTGTTCAGAAAATCCAAATCATACTTGGACTGATGTACTTTTATTCCATGTTGGGATTGAGCAATTTCAAGACCCAAAAATTGGCTCAACAACCCCAAATCAATCATAGAAAATGCACAGTTCATTACATCCTTCAAGGAGGCAATTTCTTTCTTTGAACTTCCTGTAATCAGAAGTTCATCCACATACAAGACAATAATCATAAAAGAACCATGAATCAGCTTCAAATAAACATTAGGATCAGACTTGCATCGAACAAAACTCAATGATAGCGGAAATCCATCAATATTGGCATACCAAGCCCTGGGGGCTTGCTTAAGCCCATACGATGATTTCTTTAGCCTGAACACAAAAGATGTATTAGTAAAAAACCCTTGATGCTGCTGCATGTAAATTTCTTCAGTAATATCTCCATTCAGGAAATCACACTTCACATCCATGTGATGTACCTCCCACTGCTTCGAAGCTGCAATGGCTAAGGCTAGCCTGATGGAGTCCATCTTTGCCACTGGTGCAAAGGTATCATTGTAGTCAATACCATGTACCTGTGAGTAGCCCTTGGCTACCAATCTTTCCTTATATTTCAAAGGTGAACCATCAGCAGCAAACTTAGTTCTGAAAACCCACTTACATTGAACTAGCTTCATCCCTGGGGGAAGATCAACCAGTTCCCAAGTGTTGTTCTTTTGGAGTGAGCTGAATTCTTCTTTCATGGCTGTTTTCCATATTGGATCATGTGCTACATATTCATATGTCTGTGGGTATGATTCAACCATCCAATAGAATTTCTTTGCAAACAAAGGATCTTTTATACACAGGGCACTCTCAAACTGAGATCTAGTCCTCCTAGGATCACTAGGATTTCCAGCTAGTTCCCCAGCTGCATGAATGGTCTTTGCTGCCCATTTTTGTCTTGTAGGACTGTCAAGATATGTAATTAAATCATCATTATCATACATATCAGAATCAGCAAACTCATTTGTCTCTTCACTTACATTCAATGGTTCTGGTGGTGAAGAAGACTCTCCAACTTCAACTACTGCTAAAGGCTCTTCTTGTAACTGAACACTCCTTTCAATGAAGGCTTTGTTTGTGCTCAAATTCATCAACTTGTACCATTTTGAATCTTCAAATTACCCAACAAATAGGCACTCTTGGCTTTGGGGCTGCAAAGCCTTTCTCTTTTCTATTGGAATTCTAGCCCAAGCCCTTGAGCCAAAAATCCTGAAATGGGTCACATCTGGCTTGTGCCCACTCCAAGATTCGAAAGGAATCATACAATCAAGATTTTTAGGAGGCACCCTATTCTGAATATAGGATGCACATTTTATAGCCTCGTCCCAAAACTTTGGTGGCAAAGTCTTAGCCTCCATCATACAGGTTGCCATCTCCTTCAGTGATATGTTCTTTCTCTCAGCAACACCATTTTGCTGTGGTGCGTAAGGGATTGAATGTTGCATCTGAATACCTGCATCTTCACAATATTGAATGAAATCAAACTTGAAATATGCACCACCATTTTCAGATCTGAGGATCTTGAGTCTCCTCCCAGACTGGTTTTCAACCAAAGCCTTAAAGACTTTGAAGAGGCCAAAAACTTTAGACTTATGCTTTAGGAAGTAAACCCAACAATACCTGGAAAAGTCATCTATGAATTTCAATGCATATTTGGCTTGACTCATTGACATATGAGTAAATGGACCAGCAACATCACTATGGATCAACTCAAGAGGTGCAGAGGTTCTCTCATGACTAGCTCTCTCAAATTTATGCTCTGGGTGTTTTCCTAGGACACAACCTTGATAGACTCCCTTGGAAAACTTAATCTTTGGTAACCCTATGAACATTTCTTTTTTACTTAGATAAGTAATATACTTATAGTTAATATGGCCAAATATTTCATGCCAAAGATTTATTGCCTCATTACCATGAATCAGAAGAGCAGAGGGGTTTGAGTAGGGTAGAAAATGTGAAAACAGGTATACCTTTGAAGTGTGATATACAACTCCTTTTGCAATGAATTTACCATTCGAGATCTATGTGATCTCAACATCATCAAGGGAGAATATGACCTTCTTTGGAGACCCTATGTGGGTCATATGATACACTGACAAGAGGTTAGAGGCAAGACCTGAAACATACAATACATTACTGAACTTACCATGGTCAAGATCAATCCTTCCTTTGCCCAAGCTGTCAGTGAGAGAGTCATCTCCCAGCAGTATTGGTGGACCTTTCGACATGTCAAGAGAGGAAAATGCCTCCTTGGTTGAAACTGTTAAGTCAGTGAATTTTCTCTTCAATTTTGGTTTGTCTCCTCCATTTTTGGTTGGTTTTTCCATTTTATTTCAATTAAGGTTTTGTTTTAAGTCTTATTTTTAGTTTTCTTTAAGAACTTTTTAGTGGATTAAATGTTTTTTTGAGCTTGCTTTTTATAGATTTGTTTTAGTTTTGGTCCTTTGTATTTTAAAGGGATTAAAGAAAGGTCATTATATCAAATATTTGATTCATGAATGTTTATTTGGAACTTATCTAGACATGATTATCACTTTAGCAGCTTTTTAAACCTCCGACAAATTAGCAGAAAGTTGAAAAATAGCGAAATTTTAACATTGGACATATTCTTGTAGCGCTGGACAAAAATTTAACAAAGGGCGCGCTACAAGAATATCGCAGCCCTTTGTTTTTTCGATTTTCAAATCAATTTCTATCATGATTTCAGTTTGTGAGTGACTAATCGCATTGGATGACTGATTTAGCACGTGTAGGCTGCAGTTTCAGCACGTTTTCAGGTGGTTATCAGTCTCAAAACAAATCAGGCTCATCATTGCTTATAATGCGGAATCAGTTGAACAGATATCAGTAAATCTCGGTCTAAGCTGGCATAATTCTCTTTTTACACGCATTATCAGAGGAGAAGACTGCTCGTGAAGTAAAGTTAACTGCTCAAAAGGTGGATTGTGTTGCTGTGGAGAAGAGACAGTGTTATGAATGATAGCGAAAATTAGGGATTTTTAATCTACTCACCTGCAGTCAAAGTAATAATATGAAAACACCTGTACGCACAAGGAGGAGCAGTTGACAGCCCAAAACGAAGGTTTAAGCCGTGGCAGTTAAACAATTGGTAGGTATTTCAATACAAACCCCTATAATTGGAAAAATTGGGTTTTTCTCGTTGAAGGTTATTCTAGAGAAATTGGTTGCTGCAGAGGATAGAATAGGTTACAAAATGAATTGTTCACCACAGAAATAACTGCCTGGAGCTATTCTGAAGAAGTTTACTGAACAGAGCATCAAAATAACCTTAAGTTTAAAGCATTCAGTTTTTGGAATTTCGATGACAATTTGAAGGAAGGTTGTTTATGTTTGCTCTCCAATATACTAAAAGAAAAAATCTGATTTTGATGCATATTGGCTACAACGAGCTAACTAAAAAGGATTTCTCTCAGACTTAATGCTCATTTGAATCAGAATCTATAGGAATCAGCATTGAGATGACTTATAGATTGTTTTATTATGCTCATCCTTTACACAGAAAGTGTTCAGTTTACTTGTGAAACTGTTGATAATTGTCATAATTTGTAAAATCAATTGTTTGGAGAACATGTTGGATTTTATATACAGGTTTTGAAGACAGTCTTTTGGATAAGGTGAATATATTGCAGACAGTGGTTTTTTTCTCCCTTTTCATACAGATAGTCTCCAGTCGGTCTAATAAGCATGTGGTTGATGTTACTCTTGCAAAATCTGAAGCTGTGAGAATTTTAGGGTTTGAAGATCGAGGCTGGTTGATACACAGAAATAGAAATACAATATTGAAGATAGAACAGCCACATTCATTGACAGCCTTCAATTACATTGAACAGCCTGGACACTGAAATTAATCAAAGTGTTGTTTTCTGTGATTTGGATCAGTTTGTCCTAAAGGAAGAGATCATATATGAATGCATATCATAGTGCTTGTTTCCTTAATCCTAAAATGAGGAGCTTGGATTACTTATAGTCTGAAACAGTTTGACATTATGTTAGATGGTGCATTTTTTAAGAATGAGCAGTGTCATTGTGTTCTTATGACTGTTTCATGAAGCTCTCACAGTTTACCTATATACAGACCTAGTTTGTACTGTTGTAATAAAGGAACATTGAAGCCTTGGTTCAGGTGAATTTGACCCCCTGTTGGGAAGTTTTTACTTCATCTTTTAAATAAACAGGCCTGTCCAGGAGTGTATTGCCGATTGTGAAGGAGTTCAAAGAACAGAAAATCAGTCTGTAAAACCTATTTGAAACCTAAAGCCAGACTGTTTCTAGTTCCTAAGAAGAAGAAAAAGAGGACTGTAGCTTCATACAGAAGGCCTAAAACTAGGCCAACTAATAAACTCAGGTGGAATATGAAAAAGCTACTTAATCCCAAACTAAATTTCAGACAAGAAGCTGTTGTGATTGATTCTTCCTCTAATGAAGAAGCAGAAATTGTTAAACAGGGCAGCAAAAGCAAGGGAAAGTTAATTGCCAAGCCTTCTTCTTCTTCTCAGCCTGCAAAGACAAAAATATCACAACTAGTAAGAGAGATTGAACAGCCTAGGTCTGAATTGTCAGAAATAATTTTTGAAGTAAAAGATAGACTTTTAAAACAGCAGGAAGAAGAAAAGGCAAAAGCATGTCCTTTTGAAAATCAGGAATGGGATGAAGAAGATGAAGCTATACTCAGGCAAGCAGGGATTATAGAAGAGTCTATTATTTCTTTTGATTTCTCAGAATTTTTAATGCAGGATGCAAATGTACAGGAAAACCCTAGTTTTGATGATGAAAGCTTGCAGGAAAGAGTTCAGAAATACAAGCAACAGGTAAAACAATTGCAAGAGACTAATGATAGTTTATTCAAAGTCAACAAGGGGCTTATAGAGGAGTTGCAAGATGTCCATCATCATTTCCTACAGCTATCAGAAGTATCTAAAGAAGTGCTAAAAAGGAAATCAGCCACTGACAGGTATTCTACAAAGCTAGAGAAGACAGTTGAAAGTTTACAGCAGGAGAATGAAGACCTTCAGAAAAAGATAGCTGATATGGAGAAGAAACACAAAAGAGCAAAAAAGAGGTCTCGAAACCTAGATGGTTTAGACCTACTTGCTGAAGCAGCGAAGGAGCTTTGAATCAGTTATGCTTTAATTAATGAATCAGTTGGACAAACAGTTTTTGTTAATGATTTGCTATTTTTAGCAATTTTGTAATTTTGTAAAAAAGTACTTTTTACTTTACCTTAGTGATTCGATAGAGACAGTTAGGATGTGAGACCTAACTGATTTTGGGAGAATGTTCCTATTTAGATGAGTTAGCAAGACATTGTTAGGGTTCTGATTTTTGGGAGCATCAGGAGGTTTACAAGACTGTTTTGTCTGCAAACTTGTTCAGAGATAAGTACTATAACTCTTATAGGCATTTACTGATAAAATAATGAGATATACATGACCTTTATCCTTCAGTTGTTTGTATTGGCTTCATTTTTCTTCTTGTCTAGTTGCTTAAATTGATAGATTCATTGCTGGTAATGCCTGTTGTTTATGTATGAACCTTAATGCTGTTTCTGAGTGGATCTTGTTATATATGTTATGCTTCTTTATCAGTTTATGTTTATGATTTAGTTGTTACTTTTCTTCTGAATGTATTCCCTGACTGTTCTTGAAGCTTACAACCATTTAAATCATACCAAAAACCCTAAACTTTGTTTTATTTATTGAGTTTTACTCTTGAGATTGTGTTGGCTTGTTCCCCTAGCCTTAGGAACAATTTCTGGCACAAAAATATTTGGCGGCGTTGCCGGGGACGAAGCTGAAGCATATCTTCCCTGGGATACTTATCATTTTTCCTGGTTTAAGAGGTGGACTTAAACCAGCATCTTTTGAAGGCCATTTTCACCAAATTTTGACACACTGGCTTCTAGAGGAGTGGGAACCCAGAGTAGACCTACTTCACCGTTGCATTCAGGGGTTTCGGACCCAGAACAGATTTTAAAAACAACAAGAAAACTCAGAAGGTCCCAATCTTTACCAGCCTTTTGTGACCCTGACCAGTTGGGTGATTCATTAGACCTAGCTGAAGACTCACCTTGGATAAAACCTATTATTCCTGAAAGTACCTTTCAAGTTTTTACCAATCCTGAAACCATTTTGAAAGCCAAGACTACTTCTCCTGGAAAAATCCCTCTCTTTCAGCTGAAAATAGGAAAGAACCCTTTTCAAGCAAGTTCCAGTCAAGTTTCTTCCTCTTCAAAACCTCAGTCCAAACCTCAGTCCACAATGGCAGGTCAAAACCCACCCATGGATATGATGGACAGGATGGTAGCAGCCAGGTATGCTCCATTAGTCCTACCTCAACCTTTACATGCCTTGCCTGGACATGATTATCAAAAGTACATGCCCAGATTCAATGGACAAGGTGAAACAACTGCAGAAGAACATTGGGAGGCTTTCTTGAGTTATGCAGACAATCAGAACATTGAAATTAAAGATGTATGGATGAGGGTATTTGTGCAGAGCTTAGATGGGGATGTGAGAAAGTGGTTCAGAGAGTTTCCTACCAACTCAATTACAATAATTGAAGAACTCCATGACCTTTTTCTGAGGCAGTGGGGAGACACCAAGGACCATACCTATTATATAACAGAGTTTGGAGCTCTCAGAAGAAAGAAAGATGAGACTATTGTTGATTTCTCCAAAAGATTTAACAAAATGTATAGTAGGATTCCAGCAGAGATCAAACCTACTGAAACATCAGCTAAGTTGACCTATGCAAATGCTTTTGACCATGAATTCTCTTTATTGCTGAGAGAAATGAGACCTATCACTCTGTTGAACATGCAAGAGGTAGCATTGGAGGTAGAGTCCAATTTGCTGGCTGCTAACAGACTCAAGAAAGAAACACCTCAGTAGCAGTATGAAAGAAAGGGAAAGAAGGAAGCTGTTTCAACAAGTGCTGCACCTCAGTCTGCTGAAGCCAAAATAGATGAAATGGCTAAACTTGTGAAGGTTCTCACTGCCAAGCTGAACAAATTAGAACCTTAATGCTGTTTCTGAGTGGATCTTGTTATATATGTTATGCATCTGTATCAGTTTATGTTTATGATTTAGTTGTTACTTTTCTTCTGAATGTATTCCCTGACTGTTCTTGAAGCTTACAACCATTTAAATCATACCAAAAACCCTAAACTTTGTTTTATTTATTGAGTTTTACTCTTGAGATTGTGTTGGCTTGTTCCCCTATCCTTAGGAACAATTTATGGCACAAACAGAAACCATATGTCTTGAAGCTACAGAGTCTATGATGAAGCTAGCTTGACAACTCACCATGTAATTACAAGATGATCCATAGCTCTGAACTGTGCCCTTGAACCAATAGAATGCTCCCAGTCAAGATGTCAAACTTGCAATAGCAATATGGAAGGAAATAAATTGATATACAAAGGCTCTGATACCATGTGGAAATTGAACCCAAGTGATAGAACAATTGCACTCACAAAATTGCTAATCAAACCTGCAAATTTACACACAAAGGAGACTAAAATTGGAGCATAACACTAATATGTATTGAATAAGTGTACAATATCCAACCTTATGAATTCATAGGCTGTTGTAATATATAATTACATGAAATATTTGAATGCATAAGGATGCCATTCGAAATAGTCAAAAGCAGGCTTACTAAATCTAGTCAAATCCCCCATAGGTGCATAAAGTAGTTTCCAAATATACCTAGTATATCATGAATTGGCAAAGTCAAGTAGGAAAGCTAATAGGTGATGGAAAGAAAACTCATACATGATTTTATTAGGAGAAAAGAATGGAGCATGATGAGGGAAAAAAACAAGTCAACTGCACCTAGTCTTACTTTCCCTTTTGCCATAAATCTCAATAAAGCAGGCAACAAAGCAGAAAAACCAAATATGCGCTAGGGAGGATCTGGAATAAAGAAGAACTACTAAATATAGTTTCCAGGAGGTTTCCCAAGCACTCCATGACTCAGTTTTAGTAAGTTTCACTTCTAGGACATGTGGAAGACAACTTGCATAGAGTGGAATATTGGAAACTAGGCAAATAAGACAAAAATGGATTAATTAATGTCTAAGGTATCTAACTATGGGTTGATTATTCTAACAGAACATACATGGGTACCCTAGTTAGTTCCTATTTTTCATTTGGTGCCCATGCCAACATTTTTCCTTTAGGGTGTGGGAGTCCTTTGTATAGTATCGCCATGACTTTGCGCAAGAGCCTCATCCCCCTCTTGATATTTTTGCTGGCCTTTTCCCTAGGACTCCCTTATTTCAAGTTGTAATTACATTATCATGAGTTTTTCTTGCCTTATTGAGCCTTATGCCGCCTCCCTGACTTTGATTATCAACCATATAGCCTGAGCTTGTCTCATTTCTAGCCACGCAGAGCCATTTTATATATCTTTTGCAGCTCGATTCCCCATTTTTTCTGGGAGGGGACTTTCCCCCAAGTGTCGTTATCCTACACATGTTTCCTTGCATTGAGCATAGGTATGTTCTACTACTTGGAACTAGTTTTTTTGCCTCTTGACACTCATCTCCTCCTAGTCTGTAACTATAAAGCACTTTTATTCTTTTTCAAGATTTTCAAAATATTTGAAAAAGTCCAAAAAAAAAATAAAAACCAAAAATCCGGATAGGAAAAGATGTTATCTTTGGCAGCAGTCAAGTTATGTCGCCTTCGAACAGAACATTGTATATCACATCCGTTGGTTGGGTTAATAGTTTGACTTTAGGAGTTGTACTCATTTCTCTGAGTTTATCTCCATCGACTGGTTAAGCTTCTAGTCCCTATGGAGCCTCTGTCAATGCCTCTTGTGTCGCAGAGATGTCCCAATTTTGTATATTAAGTCTATGCTACCTACATTTAGTCACCATTCTCCTTTATGCTCTTGTTCGAAGGAAGTTGAATCCTGAGTCGGCTATTCCTCAGTTTTCTTGACTTTGCATGTTGGCCATTCTCGGTATTGGTACTGGTTCGTGCACATTATGATTGAGTCCTTCCACTTTATATAGCTTTGCTGAGTACCTCATGAATTGATTCTAGTGTATGTCAGCTCTCATGACTTGATTCCAGTGTATGTCAAATATCTTTAGACATTATGGAGATCATGATCCTTTGTATATCTTCATCATGGAGATTCTGATCTATCTATATTGTACGTGGTGATGACCACACATGTCATATTTTGTATCATGCCTATTCATGGCCATTGAACTCTTGTGTATCCAGGACTGTTGTATGTACTTGTAGTCATATGCAGAGATATTTGTATTGTATTGTTGGATGGCTAGTTCTTCCACCTGGTTCTTCATCACTCCACTTCTGGGATGGACTTATAATGTATTTCGGCCATCATATCACCCCTCTGATCTCACACATTAAGGGGCATCTGTTACAACTAATTTTACCACACATGGTAGATCACGTATTTATGGCCTTCCCTATCCCTCTACAGACTCTTTGGACCCCATGGACTATTTTTGTACCTTTGATGTTTCCAAGGTCATCCCTAAAAACACATGTTATTTTCCATACGCGACTTTTAAACCCTTTCTCACGTATATACACAGATATGACCCTTAAACCCACGTACATCGAGATGTGTGCAAAAGGCCAAATAGTTTTGGAGTTAACCTTGATGTAGATCCGATTCACTTGTCTCTTGGCCTTCCATATGCCTTGATATCGCTCGGATTTGACCTTCCATTACCCCATTGAAGCACTATATAAGGAACCCTTTGGATACATTGAAAGGAGAGGAATTGAAGAGAAAGAAAACTATAGTCCATTGTTGCCGTAGCTTGATTATACTTGAGTATGCATCCCTTTTTCCCTTGGAGCACTTAGTGTTCTTCCCAATATTTCCTTTTCTTGTGAGCTTTCTATCGAGAGATGGAGGATTGAAGTGGTGCAGGCCGATGTGGAGGACTCAGTTTCTCCGGTTTGCAGACGTGCCGACACAAGTTGTCATTCTTGTAATCTCTGATTTACATTAATAGAAATATATTTTCCTGTCCAATGATGTGCATTTAAAGGAATATTGAATCCATGGATTCTTTTAATTGCTCATACATTATTGATTATATATGCTAGAGTAGGTCTAACACAATTATATAGCATGCTTGTCTTGTTTGTTGATTGTTGAGAGAGCAAATTGTGAACACAATCAAGATTGGAAAATCTCAACGAGGATCTACATCAACCATCTGGAATAAGGTATGTTTCGACATCCTTTAGTGTTAGATGTTTTATTTATCTTGCATATGGGAAGGGATTGATTTCTGCAGTTGCTCTATCTGTTGTGGTACCCCAAGCCATAGGAAGTTTTCTCCATAACAACTGTCTAAATTGATAAAGATCCAACATGGTATTAGAGCTAACCTGAGAAGAAGACATTGTGCAGCTGCGGAAGCTAGGACTTCTTACTTTTTGGGTCTCTCTCCACAATCCATCAGCAAAAGGAGGCTAGACTGAACCTCCATTGAAGGGTGCAACTTTTTGTCAAAGTAGAATCTGATTCTGAGCACTTTTAGTTTTTGACCTACCACTACATCAGGAAATTAGAGCTTTTCACAGAAGAGGAATTTTTTAGTGAGCCCATGCTAGGATTACTCTCCTCCTCAAAATTGAAATTTAGAGACAAAAATTGAGGTTTTTGGTTGGGTAGAACTCTGGGAAATTCAAACCCTAGTTTGTCGTGGAACCAGAAAACCAGCACTACAGAAGATCAGCTCCAGATCCAGTTTTTAGCTTCTCAAATTGGTAAGATCTAAATATTTTTCATTTCCATTTGAGGTTCTCTATTAATATGTCTCATCACACCAATATTGATGAAAAGCTTGAGGGATATGACAACTTTAGATCCTAGAAGCTTAGGATCTCCCTGGTCCTGGAAGAAAATGAGTTAGACTCTTACATCAGTGAATAGGTTCTGGTTCCAGAGGGAGATGAGGCTAAGGCCTTACAAAAAAATAAATTGGTCATGGCTAAGAGGATTATTGCTGATTCAATCAAGGATCACCTCATACCACAGGTGTCCTCCCTAAAGACACCTAAAGCAATGTTTGATGCCCTAACCAAGCTATTTGAAGGAAAGAACAAAAATCGAAAGATGAATTTGAGGAACCAGTTGAAGAATGTAAAGATTCAGAATGTAGGGACCATACATTCATACTTTACAAGGGTCTCCTAGATCAAAGAATAGCTTGGAGTAGTAGAAGAAGATGTAGAGAATGCAGAAATTGGATGACCACCTTGAATGGTCTCCCTAGGGCATGGGACTCTTTCATTCAAGGGATGCGCAAGAAAGAATCTAGTGAAGTTTAGTAGGTTGTGGGAAGAATGCTCACAAGAAGAAGCTCGAATAATAGCCTGAGAAGAAAATATGGGAAGTGAAGATCAATATCTCATAGTACAATCCAAGAAAAGAATAACAGACTATAACAAACATAAGCACTCCCACCATAAAGATAACCCTAGAATATCTAATAGAAATCTACCTTAATTCAGATTCTATACATGTAATGAAAGAGGACACTTTGCCAAAGATTGTCCTAGAAACAAAAATGGCTCTCACAAGACGAAGGGAAACAAGAAAAGACATCATGCTCATACTGCAGAGGATGATGAGCCTCCCAAGAAGAGAATCAAACAAGAAAGTGTTGATTCTTCAAGAAATGAAGAATATGTTTTAATCTCTACTCTCACGGGAATTGTCTCACATGGAAGCAATGATTGGATTATAGACAGTGGGGCTTCCAAACACATGACGGGTTTCAAGGAATCCTTTGTGAAACTATCCGAACATGAATCACCCCACAAGGTGAAACTTGGGGATGACAACTAGTATCCTATAAAAGGTAGTGGTGAATCCTCCTACAAGCTAGGCTCTAGGAATTCTATGAAGATGAAGGATGCCTTGTTTGTACCAGGACTATAGAAGAATCTTCTCTCTATCTCTGAATTAGATGCAAAAGGCATGAGGGTTGTATTCATAGATGGCCAAGTCCTTATGTGGCCAAAAGGAAAGACTATAGATGATGTAGTAGTGATTGGAGAACAAGAGGGAGGACTATACAAATTGAAGGGCCAACTAGAACAAGCTTTGGTCCATGACTCAGTAGAGCCAAATGAACTTTGGAACAGAAGGCTTGCACATGTGCACGATAGGGAACTACCACTTGCAAGAAAAGCTGTTGAAGGTCTTCCAGAAATACAGGAAAAACATGAATTTGTATGCAAAGGATGTACGAAAGGAAAGAACACAAAGAAGACATTTCCAAGTAGCAAGAGCAAGGAAAAAGGAATCTTGGAAATCATCCACTCCGATGTATGTGGTCCAATGTCATCCAGTTCTCTAAGAAGGTATGTATACTATGTTTATTTCATTGACGATTTTTCTAGGAAGACATGGATATACTTTATGAAAAACAAAGATGAAGTATTCAATAAGTTCAAGGAATTCAAAGTCTTGATCAAGAACCACACAGAAAATAAAATCAAGACCTTTCGATCAAATAATGGCAGAGAATTCACATCAAATGAATTCAAGGAATTATGTAGAGATTCAGGGATTAAGAGGGAGTTGACCACTCCATATAATTCACAACATAATGGAGTTGCAAAAAGGAAGAATAGAATGATCATGGAAGTAGCAAAGGCAATGCTTCATGATCAAGATCTTCCTATGCATCTATGGGAAGAAGTTGCCATGACAGTTGTGTATGTATAGAACCGTACTCCCCATAGAGTACTCAAGAACAAGACACCTAAAGAAGTATTTTCCGGCAAGAAACCAGAAGTCAACCATCTCAGAATAAGGTATTTCCAGTGTACATACACATTCCAAAAGAAAAGAGGACAAAGTTAGATCCTTCAGGAAAGAAGGGTATATTCATGGGATATAGTGAAAGCTCAAAGGCTTACAGAATATACTTCCCAAGATTCAAGAAGATCGACATCAGCAGAGACGTAACATTCGACGAAGACTCAACTTACAACAAATCTAGGAAGAGACCAGCTGAAGACCCTAAAGAAACAGAAGTACCCAAGATTCAAGATACAACTATGAACGATGCAACTCAAGAATAATATCGAGAAATAGAAGAACCCCATGAACTTGTATATCCACCCCAAGAGAAGAATCCTCACAAGAGGAAACCTACATGGGTACGAGAAGTTATCCAAGGTGCAGAAAGATATGGGGCTCCAGAAGAGATACACAGAGAGAAGAAAAGAACCAGGTCCTGCTCCGGTTATGTATCCTTATTATGTGACATCATTGATAAAGAAACTTCAAATTATGAAGAAGCAACAGAAAAGAAAGAGTGGAAGGATGCTATGATCAAAGAGTACCAGTCAATCATGAAGAATGATGTCTAGGATGTTGTTCCAATAACAAAGGGGAAGTCTGTTGTGACTTCCAAGTGGATCTACAATATCAAGCATGCTACAAATGACAGCATAGAGAAATATAAATCAAGGTTTGTGGCTCGTGGCTTCTCCCAAAAAGAAGGAATAGATTATGAAGAAACTTTTGCACCTATAACCAGATACACTTCCATCAGATCAATACTTACTTTGGTTGCAGTAATGAAATGGAAGATACACCAGATGGCTGTCAATATAGCTTTCTTGAATGGTGTAGTAGAAGAGGAAGTATATGTGGAGCAGCCACTCAGTTATGAGACACATGACAGGGAGACTCATGTGTGCAAATTGAAGAAAGCCCTGTATGGTTTGAAACAGGCACACAGGACATGGCACAGCAGAATTGACAGCTTCCTAACTACTTTGGGATTTACCAAAAGTAAAGCAGATTCCAGCCTTTACTACAAGGTTGAGGAAGGAAACCCAGTGATACTCTTTCTATTTCTAGATGACATGTTTGTA
Organism: Pseudotsuga menziesii; assembly: GCA_001517045.1. Taxonomy (NCBI): domain Eukaryota; kingdom Viridiplantae; phylum Streptophyta; class Pinopsida; order Pinales; family Pinaceae; genus Pseudotsuga; species Pseudotsuga menziesii. Next base: position 91,950 of record LPNX011045916.1, on the reverse strand, counting down.
ACAAGTGAAGATGGGTTGATTGTTGACACGAAGAGGAAGCTTGCTACTGAGTTCGAGATGAAGGACTTGGGAATGATGCATTACTTTCTAGGCATGGAGTTGTGGCAGGATGCGGATGGAATGTCCCAGGGACAAGGGAAGTATGCAGTAGAGATCCTAAAGAGGTTCAGGATGATGGACTGTAAGGCCATGACCACACCTATGGCGTCGAACCTGAAGCTATTGAGTGATTCATCATATTCAATTGATGCTATGATGTATCGTCAGATGATTGGGTCCTTGATGTACCTGACCAATACAAGACCAGACATTTTCTTTGCTGTGAACACATTCAGCTAGTTCCTGATAGATCCGAGACATGTTTACCTGATTGCTGTAAAGCATATTCTGAGGTACCTGAAGGGTACAGTTGATTATGGGCTCATGTATGAGCCGAATCATAAGATTAACCTAGAAGGTTATGTGGATTCAGATTGGGCAGGAAATGCCATCGATAGGAGGAGCACTTCGAGGCACTGCTTCAGTATGGGATCAGGTGTGTTCTCTTGGTTTAGCAGGAAGCAATCCTACATGGCACTGAGTACAGCCGAAGCAGAGTATGTCACAACTTGTTCAGCTAGTTGTGAGGTAGTGTGGCTTAGGAAGATACTATATGATTTATTTTATCTCCAGTTGGATGTTACTTGTATATATTGTGACAACTAGCATTGTGTGAAATTGTCTGAGAACCCAGTGTTCCATGACAAGTCGAAGCATATCGAGATCAAATATCACTATATCAGGGATATGGTGCAAAGAGGAGTAGTGAAGCTCCAGTATGTTGCGACGCACAAGAAGACAGCTGATTTGTTGACCAAACCATTAACCAGAGTGAATTTTGAGTACTTCAGGGAGAAGCTTGGTGTTCTCCAAATCGAGGTTCCCTCCAAGGGGAAGTGATGAGTCTATGTGCCTTTTTGACATGGTTGTTGGATGTGTTCCTCCCATGGTCAGATGTAAGTGCAAATCCTTTTTGAGATGGTTGTTGGATGTGTTCCTCACATGGTTAGATGTAAGTGCAGAGCATTTCTGACATGGTTGTTGGATGTGTTCCTCCTATGGTCAGATGTAAGTGCAGAGCCTTTTTGACATGGTTTTTGTATGTGTTCCTCCCATGGTCATATGTAAGTGCAGAGCCTTTCTGACATGGTTGTTGGATGTGTTCCTCCCATGTTTATATGTAAGTGTAGATCCTTTCTGACATGGTTTTTGTATGTGTTCCTCCCATGGTCAGATGTGAGTTCTGGGCCTTTCTGACATGGTTGTTGGGTGTGTTCATCCCATGGTCAGATGTGACTGTTGGGTGGGCCTTTCTAACATGGTTATTGGATGTGTTCCTCCCATGGTCAGATGTAAGTGCTAAAGAATATGAAGACCTACATGGAGGCTAGTCCTACAACTAATATGAAAAAGGGATGGCTCTGTAGAACTTCCTATGATGAGTAGAATTGAGAGATAGCAACAATTGATTGAGATAGTGGAAGCAGTGATGATGATGATCCAATGATGATCCAGTGATGATCTAGTTTTGACGATGATCCAGTTTCGATGATGATCCAGTGATGATCCAATGTTGATGATGATCTAGACTTGATCCAGAGAAGAAGACTTGTGCTGATGAATTGTGTCAAGAGAATACCTTCCTAGTTAACAGGGAGTGTTGATGTATTTGTAACTTCGGAATGTATTCGCTTGTATATCTTATGTGTTGTATCCCGATGTTCCTATTGGGAAGTATTAGTAATGTAATTGATTCATGTCATACCCTGATGTTCCTATCAGGAGAATCAGTAATGTAAACAAGTCATGTAAATTCATATAGGGTAACCCTCCTTATTGATCAAGGGTTAAAGTCCCCGTAGTTGTGGGGCACTAGGCTTGTTAGACTCTCCTAGAGAAGTCGGCCCTAGTGAGTTAATGTCAAGTCAAAAATTAGTATAAATAGAGAGAGTGAGTCTCTCTATTTATAACACAATCACTCCCACTCAATTGTAGCGCATGAGGGAGAGAGAAGGAGCTGGGGTAATAGAGATAACAGTTGTTAGAGATCATCTTACTGTCTTTGGGTTTTACTGCTGCCATTGGTGCTTATTCTATCTCTAAGGAATTTGCAAGGTTTTCTCTGTAGAAATTCAGGCCTGCAGTAGATTAATTTCACTCACAACAATTAAAAATTGATCATGCAAAATTATCAACAATGGAGACTGAATATGGAGCTGTAACACAAAATTATATTAACTGAGTGTATAATAGCCAACACTGTAATATCATAGGCTGCTGAATATATATAATACATGAGCAAATCAAATGCATAAGGAAGCATCCAAATCTAGCATAAAGCAGGCTTACCCAAAATAGGCAAATCCCCCATAGGTGTAAAAAGCTGATCCCAAATCTATCAAGGACCCCACGAATTAGCAAGGGCGCATGGGCAAGCTAAAGAGTGGTCAAATGGCAGCTCATACATGCTTTTGCATGGAGGAAAGAGTGGAGGAGGAAGAGGCAACAAAGCTGATTCACCTCACCTAGTCTTGCTTTCCTGTGTGCCTTAAAACACTGAAAAAGCAGGCAATAAAGCAGAAAAAGCAGAAGGGCACCTAGGAGGCCAGGAATAAAGCAGATTTGATTCCTAAGGCTTTCCCAAGCTCTCCATGATTCAATAATGGCAAGTTTGACCTCTATGGTTAGGCAATTAGCAACTTGCACATGGTGGGACTCATGGACTAGGCAAATAAGACAAAATAAATGAAATAATGTCTAAGTGGGTAAATACTATGGGTTGATTATTCTAACACCCCCCCTTAAGCCCAACTTTATGAGTAATAAATAAAAAAATATAGGGCCTAGCAACAAGGCTTAGTCACCCTTTACATACTGCAATGTCCATACAACCAAGGAAAGAGGCAAAACCAACTTGGGAAAATCCTCCCTTAAACATGGACTGTAAAACAAAATTGTAGAATCTTGTCTCCATTCATGCTTTGACAGCATGATCAGCAATCCCCAGCAGTGATTTGAGATTGCTGAAGGTCTTCTCACAAAATGATTTTGTGAATATGTCAGCTACTTGCTCTGAAGATGAGCAAAAGAGAAGGTGTATAGTGCCATCATGCACAAGCTCTCTGATGTAGTGCATGTGAATCTCAATGCGTCTGGTTCTCTGCTTCTGAACTGGATCCTTGTAGATTCGAATGGTACTTTGGTTATCACAGTAGATGGTAGTTGAGTACTCAGGTTCGAAACCACATTCTCCAAGTAAACCCTGCAACCATAAACACTGAGTTGCTGGATTGACAACTCCTTTGTACTCAGCTTCTGTAGATGAGAGTGCAATGGCACTCTGTTTCTTTGTTGACCAGCTGATTGGCCCTTCTGCAAGCATGAACACATAACCTGAAGTGGACTTCCTGTCAGTGCTATCACCTGCCCAATCACTGTTAGTAAAACCAATTAACTCAAGGTCAGAATTGGCTTTATAGAAAATCCCATGAGTCCTTGTTCCCTGAACAAAGCTAAGGATCCTCTTTGCTGCTTTCCAATGGATCTCATGAGGCTGATCCATATATCTAGAGGCAACACTTACTGCATAACAAATATCAGGTTGAGTATGTGTCAC
>LPNX011045916.1:47911-86321 GCA_001517045.1 Pseudotsuga menziesii | reverse complement strand
ACTTGCACATGGTGGGACTCATGGACTAGGCAAATAAGACAAAATAAATGAAATAATGTCTAAGTGGGTAAATACTATGGGTTGATTATTCTAACATTCTCCTTTATGGTTTCCCCGAGGAAAATATTTGTGTATATTGTATCTTGTGTTTGATTGGTGTGCATGTTATTCTCTCAGATAAGATCCTAAGATAATACTGTCTAAATTGATAAAGATCCAACATACCAGTACCTATTCATACTTTATCCAATATACTTAAAAATCATTTAGTATAAGCTAGTCTTGGTATTTTTAAATGAGTTTTGATTAAACCTGTATATATCCATATTAAACATGGATTTATAAATCATTGATAGGGATTAAACATCTCCTCCATACTGGGTTGTAGATTATCTCACACTCTCGATGCACAAAACACAACACGAAGTTGAAGTTGTATCCAAATTGTTATGTTTCGATTTCATATATATTTTTTGATGATGCTCACAAGAAAAAGAAGAGGAAGAATGATCTATTTAGGAAAATATCTATTTGACTTATTGAGAATCCAAAGCTCAAGATAATACACTATGACAATAAGTTAAAGGTGAGAAGGAAAAAAATAAGAAACTTTGATATAGTGATATTTGGACTAGGAACAAAATAACAAATTTCGATGTAACGATATCTGGGATCTTATTCTCTTGGACCACTTTTTCTACTATTGTTTGATTTATCCATTTTTATACTAGTTTTCAAAATTTTGATATATCAATCGACGTATATTGTCACAGCTTTGCCATTTTTCATTATCTTACTTGGAACATTTTTAGGCCTTTTCATGGAAATAATTTTGAGATTGTTTAGCTATGCATATTAGTATTAGTGTACAATGTATTCCTTTTGTTTAATATGTGGTAATGTTGCACTTTTTACCACATGAATTAAGGTTGCACATACTGGTGTTACTCCATGGAATTATTGTCTTATCTCCATTGTATATGCAAACCTATAAACAAATTCCTTCTATGTTAGTTCATAGGGACCATGGATTCTAAAGCTTAATTCCTTTTGAAATGTTGGGTGTAGTTACCATGATAAAATAAATCTGATAATAGAAAAACACCGTTAAAATCCACATCAATCTGAAAAAATGAAGATATTGTAATGTCTAATACATCAAACAATTGTAGGAATACTAGTACAAGGGAAGAAGATCTCATTTAAATTTTTCATGGGTTGGTCAGTTAAACAATTTTTCCTGCCTTTTTATCATATGGTCAATTATTCTACCAATTCTATATTTTATTGTCCCTTATTCGGTCGAGTGAGGAAGCAAGGCCTCACACTATATATAGGACTAGTAATTAAGACTCCCAATAATTATATGCTATGGTAATCTCCACCTCCCTCCCTTGTCATTTTTTGTGGACACAAGTTTGACCTTGGTAATAGTTTGGTAATGTTTTCATCACTATGGTTTGAGGACCCTTACTTTAAGGTGTGGTCAAGTGAAGCTGTAATAAAGGGGTTGTTTGACCATGTGGAGGATATAACCACTTTTGGTTAGGATATTTTTATGGAGTTTGAGGAACATTCACTTTATTATTCCTCGTGAGGCCTTCTTCATTTCGCATACATTGTATAACTTGGTCATGGACAATCGCTTCACAAGATTGTAGTTATGAGTAGGAATGCATTAGACAATAACTATGTTAAATTCCTCTATCTTTTTGTACTTACATTTTGGGCGTGAATATCCAGGCATGTATCGAAACTTGGTTTACAATTTGTAGTTTTGTAAGCTAGAATAAACTTGAAGTAGGAGATGGTCTTGGTGTGTAGTTAGAAAAATTCGGGATGAAGGGAAAAAATTGGTAGCATATTGGAATATTCATTAATGAACTATCATTTAAATCTATTATACTTTTCAATACGTCCTCCTGAAATGAACTATTTTGTAAAAGTTTGCATGCTCTCTCCATGAGTATCCCTTTATTCTATAAAGGTTGTCTCAATCTAAGAAATTAATTTTTCTTATGATTTGTTGGTACACTTATTTATTCTACAATAGTTTAGGAACTTAACATAACAAATTCTTCTTTAAAACATACCATATGGTGCATCTGTTTTGATTTCCTCGACCTTAATTACACACTGGTTCTCATGTATTTGGAGTCCAGCTATATAATTTATGACAGAGTATAAATATGTCTTGTTGAGGTTGGCGTTATGGAGGCCATTGAAAGTGAAGCTGTAGGAAATTTTGATCCATCTGTTTGATTTGGATTTGGTCATTCATATCTTTTTATTCTTGTAGGATATTCGAAGTAGAATTTCGTTTTTTTTTCATAGTTAATATCTGACTTAGAACTTAGATGTATGTGGTAAGTGATTTATGTGTTTGATTTCACATTAATGTTTCCACTCTCTCTCTATATACATATTTATATTTTGTAAGTAAGAAGAAAATTATATTGTATCAGAAAAGAAGTACATAAGGGCATAACAAAAATGACCAGATAGTTCAGTTCCTAAGTCTTAAAAGGAAAGACAAACACTTATACAAATCACAAAAATGGCTTCCTGAGCCAAAAGTCCGAACCAAGAACATATAATCAAAATTGACATAGAAACTAAGACTTGTCATGCATTGTCTGAGGCACAATTTCCATACTAGGAACACCATCCCGCACAATTATGGTATCATGGTTGACAATATCCATCTGTAGCGATATAGAACCACAACCAGAGAGGAGAGCAAGAGAGTAACAAAAATATTCTTGTCCATTAATTCCAATATATAGGAGACATATTCCATATGATGGTTATTTTCAAAATTCATATCCAACAAAGCTTGAACCACAAGCGAATTGTCTCAAACATGTTGATGCACAGCCTCAAAGAAGAAAACACAAGAGTGATTACCCGAGCTTGGTTGCAGAGGCAATGAACCAGAATGGGGCTGAGAAGGAGTCATGCATTCCCCGAAACCAAGTAAATCCCTTGTAGCATCAAACCATTCCACTAAAAATGACCATTCATTCTTCTCCTGACCATATGTAGAAGTCCCCTTGTCCTCCAGAAGAGCCATTTCCTCCAAAGACAAGTGCACACAAGAAACAATAGACATGGGAGGTGAATCTGGAGTTGCATGAACCTGAGGGAGGCCACCATGCCCCTAATGAGAGCATCCCCTGAGCCTGAGAATGGGCATAATCTACAATCAAATCTGAGCAAACTCAATTTCCCGTTAATCTATAGAGAAATTGATGATGCCTTAAGGAGTACTACCAAAGTTCCCATAAGAAATAAGCCTCCCAATCCATGAATGTGGAGTCAAATTCTTGAATTAGGTACACGAAAATTTAGGTGACAATATCCTTTATAGGTGAGAAATCCCATCGCCCACATATGAATTAAATACCATCCTCCTCGAACCAGTGCAAATCCAAAGGGAAGGACACCACATTCAATGTTCAAACCAATCAATATGATAGAGTTCCTTCATTTCCTTAAGGTGGCCCATCAAACTAGGGACGTACCATGATAAATTCTCTTGTCTACTCATCCTTAACTTCCTCCACATGGTACTTCAACATGCGTTGTATTTCACCCCATCCGGGGACATTTTATATTTATTTCATGAAGACAAGTAGACTTGAATTAGAATGGTGAAGGGAAATATTTTCCAGAGTTACTTTGTCTAGAATTTTATGCCATAATTTAGAGAATGCAACACATTTTCAACTGGCACAAGCAAAAAATATAGCCTTCCCAATTCCTTGTAGTGTACTTATGACAGTATTTATTTCAAATTGAGAGGGATTTTTATCAATTTAGAATATGTTATGATTTAAATAATGCAGAAAGAACTACTATCTTTGTAAATATTTAAACCTTTTTTAATACAATATTTCCATAATTTTTCTTCCCTTTCCAAATCCATCGAGGCATGCTCTTACAACTATTTTCCTCAATTTTTTTCTCTCTTATATGTTGGATATTCTTGCCACATTTTTTCTCGTTTCTCCAATGAGAGGAATAAGAAAGGGCTCTGATAATCACATAAATGCAATTGATAGTAGTCACGATAAAAGTTATAGTATTCCATTTTATGCATTTACACATTATATTTTATGCATAAACTCATTTTATGGAATTATTGGTAATTTTTTTAAAATGTATTGAAATATCATGAATTATAATATATATATATATATATATATATATATATATATTTTATAGATTTCTTGAAAATAGTAGTAGTTTGAATTTATTTTCCTATTAGTTATTTGGAAGGTATATGTGATATGTATTTGAATCAAATTTTTTCATGAATATTTATTTTTATGAATGCATTTTTTGTTACACATTTTTGTTAAAATTTTGGTTATATGTTTTTATCTATAGATTTTGACAAATTTTTCTTATATAAAAAGTTTGTTGACTCTCTTCCTTATCATTATTTTTCCAATTTCTTTCGATTATTTATCCAAATTCCAATTTCAATGGCACGTGGGGTATTAGATCATCGATAATTATTTGATTTTAAATTTAAAAAGTATGCAACCTTTTCAAATNTGTGTGTGTGTGTGTGTGTGTGTGCCCTTTGTGATAATGTCTTTAAAGTTTTTAAAATTTTGTGATATGTTTTATGTTATAATTGGAATCGTAGTGTGTTAAGTTTGTAAGAGTTTGTGATATATCTTTCATGTGAACTTTGACTCTATTTAAGGGTGCTAGTTCAATGGAAGAGCACATGCATTATAGCCAGAAAGTTGGTGGTTCAATTCAATTTTTCCCTATCAACATAAATCAATGACTAATTAAATGGCCAGTTAACAACTATCAATGAATAATTAAATGACCAGTTAACACAATCAATGACTAAATAAATGACCACTTAACAATAATCAATGACTAAATAAATGACTAGTTAACAACATTCAATGACTAAATAAATGTCAAGTTAACAACAATCAATGACTAAATAAACAACTAAATGTACTACCAAACATCGATAATTAATGACAAAATAAATGACTAATAGCAACAAATAATGACCAAATAACAACAACTCATAACTAAATAAATGACTCAATATATGACCAACACTTGAAGCAATTCAAGAAATTTATGACCAAGTGATAAATGACCAATTTGGTAAGGAAATAAGTGGCCCTTAATTTGTCAGCAGCAGTCACGTGACAAAATTATTCCTTTATAGACAATTTTTAGTCATTTTTTAGTCACTAATTACTCATTTTGTACTAGAGTTTGTTGGTAAACCAAACATTCTACCACAAGAATTTGAAAATTAGATTTAAGACCTTCCCAAAATAATTCCTTCTTGACCCTATGGTATGTTTTTAGGAATCTTGAGTTCCCATCTATAATAGAGATGTGTAATTCTAAAAGGCTCTTTTGTTTGAGTTGGGAATTCGTACATATATATAAGCAATCCTTATACCATAGTGAATCATTTTTCCACTAAAAAGTATATGATACACTAGGATAAGTTTCCACATAGAGAGGTCATTCTTCCATTTTTTCCTTGCTACTACTACCAAATTGGGTTGTATAATCAAAATCACATAAAGTAATGTCTCAACATACTAGAGAGTGGATCTGCCACCACATTCTAATTCCCCTTTTTTATAGACATTTTCAAAGTAATATACCAACATATTGGTTACCCATTTTGTTCCTCTTATGAAGATATCCTTTGTTCCAAGAAGTATTTAAGGCTATCATGATCTATTTTGACCTTGAAGTGCCTACCTATTATGTAAGGACTCCATTGCTTAAGTTCATGTAGTATTGCCATCATTTCCTTCTCATAAATGGGTTTCTATAAATCATTTCCCTTGATTGGTCGAATTTTGAAAGCAATGGTCCATCCTTCTTGCATTAGAACAACATTGATTCCATTTCCTAAGGCATCACATTCCACAATGAATATTTTTGTGAATTCTAGTGTGGTCAAAACATGAGCATTTCACATTGCCCTTTTAAGTTGTTCAAATGCTTGAGTTGCCTTCTGAGTTGATGAAAATGCTTCATTATTCAATAATGTTGTTAGAGATGTTGATATTCTTCCATAGTTCCAAACAAACTTGCGGTAGTACCCTGTCAAACCTAAGAATACGGTAGGATTCTTCAAGGTTTTGGGAATAAACTAGTTGATCATGGCTTTAATTTTGTTAGGGTCTACCTTGACACCTTCAGGATATACACTATGAACAAAATAATCTACCTCTTTTACCCCAAAGAAATATTTGGAAGGTTTTTCATATAGTTTTTTCTCCTTTAGTAGTTGTAGCACCCTGTTGACATGTTGAACATGTTCTTCCCAAGACATGCTATAGATTAGTATATCATCAAAAAATACTAACAAAAAGTTATAAGGCCTTGAAAATGTAAGTCATCAAACCTTGAAATGTGGAAGGTGCATTTGTAAGGACAAAAGGCATGACCAAAAATTCATAATGACCTTCAAGAGTTATGAATGTTTTTTTTGGGATGTGTGCTTCCTTCACTTTAATATGATGATACCTTGAATGGAGATACAAATTTATGAATCAAACTTCTCCATGTAGTTCATCTAACAATTTATCAATGGCAAGAATATGAAACTTATCTTTAACTGTGATCTTGTTGAGCTCTTTATAATATGAACACATACGTTGTGATCCCTCCTTGTGTGCCATTACCACTAGTGTAGAGTAAGAACTTTGTCTAGGCCTAATTATGCCATATTCTAAAATTTCTTCAACTATACGCATAGTTTCAATATTTTTGCCATAGGGGTATTTGTAAGGTCTAATTTTAGGAGAAACACATCCATAAATTAATTGAATAGCATGATCAAAATCTCAAGTAGGTGGAAGAGTTTTTGGAATATACTCAAATACCTTTGAGTGCTTATCAATGACCCCTTGGATATCCAAGGGAATAAGAGGATTATATGTTTGAATATATAATGAGAATAATTGTGCAATTACACCTTGATGTCCCTTTTTCAACAATTTTGGCATACCATTAGATATTTTCACCTTACTTAGCTTCCTTCTGATACCCCTTATTCAAATTCTTTTCCTTCCCAAGAAAATTTCTTGAAAATTAAAAGCTATTATTCCCAATGATTGTAACCATTGAACTCCTAAGACAACATTAGTCGTCCCCCCCACTATAGTCATCAAGGGTGTCCATGGGGGGATGACTATTTAGGGAGTCCCCCCTGGTGGGGGTTCGGGGGCATATCCCTTATAGATAAAAATTCAAAAATAATGCCTTGTAAAATATTGTAATTTCAAAGTCATGACTTGGTCAATAATGGGTGATTTAGAATACCAAGGTATTGGTTAGACCGTGGTATTTTCCCATGGTTATCCCTCTTTAAAAGGAAGGAATTTTATTGCTACTATGTATTGTATTGTGAAGGACTAGTGTGTTTGAGAGAGACCCTGAGAGAGTGAAGAGTAAGTTGCAATAGATGTGTTGTGGGTTGTATCCCTTCATTTTGTTGGATGATGTAATAAAAGGATTGGCTATTTCTCCCCATGGACATAGCCCATATTGGGTGAACCACATATAATGGTGTCTCTCTTGTATTTTGATCTTATGTGTTTTATATCCACATTCTATTTTATGTTATTGCTCTGTGGTCATTTTTTTTTAAATTATGAGTACTACCAAAATCAATTAATATTGTTACCTTTTTTTTATATATCCTTCGATCTTGAGAATTTGAGGAGTGCTAATTCCATCTGATGCATGACAAGATATGGTGGGAGTAATCTCTTCTATTTTTTTAGATTGAGATGTTTCCTATTCTTTTGTTTCTTCCTCTTCATAAACTATGCAGAACAATTCCTTCTCACCACACTTAGGTCCCTTACTATACTTGTTGACAACTAAGGCATAGACCTTTTGCTCTTCTTTCATCTAGTTCTTAAGGTGTCAACATTTGAGGTGGGTTGGAAGAAATAACATTATTCTGTCTATATGTGTTGGAGGTGGTCCTTCTAGTAGTCATCTCCATAGTTTTACTTTCAATTTTCATTGACAAACTAAAATCATTATTCAATTATTTAGGTTCAAATATATGTTTCTCATGTTGAATATTCTCCTTTAAAGTACACATATAGAGATTCAACAAATTATCTTCTAAAATATCCTTCACTCTAAGACGTAACTTCTAAACCTACTTGATGTACTTTGTAACTAGACCTATTTGCTTGAGATTTATCAACTAACTAAAGAAAGTATTGTTATTAATATCACCATAATGTGCAATCAATTATTCTGTGAATAAATACCAAGAAATAATAGAGTACTTTTTACAGTAACAAAGCCATTAGTACCATTATTCTCTCTATATGTGTTGGAGGTGGTCCTTCTAGTAGTCATCACCATAGTTTTACTTTAAATTTTCATTGACAAACTAAAATAATTCCCCAATTATTTAGGTTCAAGGATGTGTATCTCATGTTGAATATTCTCCTTTAAATTACACATAAAGAGATTCAACAAATTATCTTCTGAAATATTCTTCACTCTAAGACTTAACTTTTAAAACTACTTGATGTGCTTTATAACTGGACCTTTTTGCTTCAGATTTATCAACTAACTAAAGAAATTGTCACTATTAATATCACCATAATGTGCAATCAATTGTTTTGTGAATATAGACCAAGAAATAATAGATCCCTTTTTAGGATCACAACGCCATTAGTACCATACAAATTTATCAGGATCTAAATATAATGATGCAATAGTTACCTTTTGCAAAGTTGGCACTTGGTGTAGATTGAATAATTTCTCCATCTGGAATGTCCATGTTACTAGATCATTGAGATCAAAATTTATCATGTCAATATTGGGAATAAATTAGTTCCTTGGGCCTGAGTTGAACCCGTGATGATGTAGTGGATCATTAGATTTTGGGGACTCAAACCTTTTATTCTCTAACCGTTTTTCAATTTTATCGATACTTGACTCAAATAAGTCCCCCTTTTCCTCCTTATAATATTCTTTTTTAATAGAAAATTTTATATTAAAGGGGTTGTGCACATCCATTCAGTACAAAATTACATCATAATGAAGATTCAAGAAGGAAGGAAGATACTGGAACAAAAAAAGGCCATAAAGAGGGCCTTGTAGAGTTGCTAAGATAGTTATTGTTCTGAATATTTACAAAATTCGTATAAATCCCAATAAAGTACTGATTTAGGATAATACAGAAAAAAATAAACTAATAGGAAATTATTTAGGTTTGCCTGGAAACTCCACAGGATGGGTGACTGAGTCTTTTTCCATTTTCTGAGCGGGTATTCTTGGACTATCTTGAGCATGACTTCCCTAATTCAGTTGCACCAAGTTTTGGAGGTCTTCCTGAATACGATCAATATTTCCCATCATCTCTTTCATGTCCATATCATGGTCATCGATTCTTTCATCGTGACAGCTGGTCTGGTAGGAGACATAGCGAACATCATCCACTAATTTATTGACCTCCTTAGCAGTCTCCCTGCTATCAGTGATACCAACAACCACAAAATCGGCCAAATGATGTATATTGACCTTCAGATCATCAAAACCCTCCCCGAAAGTTCATTAGACTGGGCCCATTCCTCTACGCTCCATACTAAACATAGGAGGGGGGATTTTGTTGCAAAAACTATGCCTTAACTCGTACTGGGGGGGTTTTCTATGCAAATTCCTCAAATACCAGAGATCCCACTCTGCAGGATTCTCTAAATTCTGAGTAGGACTGGAAAACAAAGGGTAATATCTACCTGCAACGTCTCCCAGATGCAGAGACGATAAACGGCACCCAAGCTCCCCTACAGTTGAGCACAAACAGAAGGTGACACCAGAGGGAGGATAAGTAGACTCAGGCACGTAGGATGGCACACGAACTCAAAAAACTCATAAACACAGATGGGTAATCACCAATAGAGGGTGAGGTCAGAGTATTAACAAAATACAAAGACGAAGGGAAACTACAATGTAGAAAACTCGAGCGGGCCGAGGATATCAACCACCCAACAGAGAGATCAAGGATCTGCAGAGGAAACTGCACCTCGTCGCCTGGGGAGAACTCAAAACCTTGCATGAACAATGGTGAGTGCAAAGGAGGGATATGGAGGATGATAACCCACAAGAGAGCCATTGCACAAGCAAACAGTTGGGCAAGAGCGTGAGAGCTGAGCACAAGGTGAAGTCTATGGAGGAAATTCATAAAAGGAATGGAGGGAGCATTAAGGAGGGAGGGTGGTTGATACCACGTGTCCCAACAATTTATGCATGGGATTCCAAGAATCCATGAAACCTCCAAAAATATATACCTATGCATAATTATTATCACAGTATCATGACTTAACATTAGGGGAGAGGACCCTTGAGGGAAGTTAGGGTATAGATTTAGTGCTAACCCATTCATATTTCAGAGAAATGGAACCCATAGGGAGAGAGGCTCCTAAATTTGCCAATGAATATGCCTTGGTGTTATTCTCCCTTAGTATATGATAGTAGGCAATGCTAGGAGGAAGAGGAAGCTGAGTGAACCTGTTTTAGAGCTTTCTGCATTTGATGGATCCTAATGAGTAGCCTATTTTCATTTTTAGAATAACATGTCATGAGTCCCCAAATACTAGCAGGCTTGTAATGATGCTTTTGTCTATAATTTCCAAACCTTGAAATAAAGCCAACCACACAAACTTTTTGTTGGTCTTGTGTCACAATCCCCAAGCAAAGGTTTTTGTCATTTGTCCTCTAGGGTCAAGAATGACGCCCCCACCCCATGCACTTGCCTTCCCTCTCCTTATCATATTCTTGAGTAGACGAATGTGTAGGAAATATAATTCTTATCTCATTCAGCAATACCTTCAAATAGTGAATATCTTCTTTATAACTAGCCATGATGTTGGAAATATTTACGAGATCCTCTTTAATATCCATCCCCTTGATATCCTCTTTATTAGCCATCTTACATTCCAATTTAACTAAAACAGCCATTTTCACAATCCCTTTAATCATATCTTCCAATTTGGACACCCTAAAAGATATCTCTTCACTTTCATCGTAGGTCGGGGATGAATATTATTGTGGTTTGATTGGAGTGTGATTTTTTCCACTACCTCGTGGTGGAATTTTGAACAATATAAATAGATATCACACCTTTGGTTCACCTTAAATAGTTCCTTCAACTAAAATTTATTCAAATTTAAAATGGCATACCTTTTTCCAACCATTATTTGAAGACTTATATGCTAGCCGACCATTCAATTCAGGTAACCATGAAATTTCGGCCCCTTTGAGTCTAAAATCTTAGCTTGTGGTAACTTGATATGTCCTCTTTCCAATGTCATGGGTTTTGTTGAATTTGGATGCGCCAAAAAAAAGGTTGTGACAATTTTCCCAACACTTGTTATTTTTTTCCTTGTTATCACATATACATTTGCAACCAGGCTTCCATGATGCAGCATGCAAACTTGCCTCTTTGTCTATTTTGGGATACATTTTACATGGGGTATCAGTATGGATCTTTATATATTCATTTCATTTTAGATCCTTGTTCATCAGATTTTCCTTGTTAGAACTGAGATTCAGGAGTCCATTGAGATGCTTTTGGTGATCATCTAGTTCATTGTAGCAGAGCAGCAAATCAAAGTTGGTACATACAGTTATAGAGGGGCTTATCAGTTGGAGACAGGTATATTTGGTGAGATCGAGTATACACTTCTTTGGTTTGGTTTTTCTCTATGACGTATGTCAGATACTTATTATTATCATGTTAGGATGATTATGGTTACCTATGCTTATATCTATTGTTTCTTTAACTTGTGTTATGACTAATCAAGGAATTTGATGTGAAGACTGTTTCCCATGCCATGCTCGTACAAATTGTAAACCTTGGTCTAGATTGGTTCCATGTCACTTGTCCCCATCCATCTAGTTCATCCACCTTTGATGTCCCATGACTTAGACTTATTGAGATTTGTGAGATTGAAGATCATTTTCCCTATTGTGACCCCTATATATGATAGACTCCATGTTGTTTAGTGTCTCTTGCTATGAAGTATGCGGCTTGGCCAGTGTGGCTAGGTTCACAGGGTAGTTACCCTTTAGTTCTAAAAGAAGTTTCTCCATTATAATATTGTTACTAAACACCAAAGCATCGGAATTCATAAAATCCATATCTAAAGGATGCAAAATTCAAATGTTTAAAAGTAGCTAGTGGCCAAGAGTTTGAGCACTCATTCCTTGTATAATGTAAGTCTCATTATTCCCTCCACAGGGGCAGCAGGGAGAGGAAAACCCGTTGTGGTTATGGATGTGCAATGGCGGTGGGGTTATGCCTTAGTGATTTACTGGTGCCCAGAAGGCTTTCCAGGGCACCTGCTCTTGTAGATTCGCTACTATCTTGTGAAATGTAAAGTGATTTGAAAAGGTTGATGGCCAAAGGATGAGCACTCACTCTGTGTATAGTGTTAGACTCATGTTCCCCCATAGAAAATCAAGGTGATACTAGCTTGCAAAGCTTGGGTCTTTATCAATTGAGCCCAGAAGGCTTCCATGGCACTTGCCTTTGAAGGTTGAACTATGTTGCAGCTAAAGTGCAAAGCAAAACTTGTTAGACTCTACGGTCAACATATCCAAGTACTTTATCCATTCGTGAGACACCTCAATCCCCTATTGTTATCTATCATACATATTTGACCTTGGTAGAGTGTATTATGCAATATTCAGATAGATCATTGAGTTAAAGTTAGTTGAAAGTCATTTCCCTTTGCTTAAACCTTGTTATTCCATCCTCACCCACCTATAGCACATTGTTTACACTTTGTAAGTATGGCATGAACAATCAGACTTCCAGAAATTTCCATGATTTCTCAGAAGCACAGGTACATCTTATTACTATTATTATTATTAGTCACCATGATTATGAATTACTAATTCAAGTTTGGTTTTGATATACACCATTGGAACCTTTCTTACCTCGGATGGTTGTCAGATCATATTGATACAGTATCTCACCTTGATTTTGTGTACTTTGACCTAGTCAACCTATTTGACCAAGTCAATCATGGTTCCTAAGGTAGTGACTCAAAAATACAACATGGTCTATATTTATTCCAGACATGCCCAGGACCAATACTGCAAAAATGAACTAGAGAAATCACTAAAAAAATTGATTTGGTCTCCTGGGTCAAGGAAATGTTTTGGAAATTTGGAAGATGATGTTTCTCAGCATCATGTACAGTCCTCCAACAGCTTCCAGTTAGTAGATGTCTGGATTATTTTATTTTGATTTAGCCAGTGAGGAAAACCCCCCAAGGGGCTTCCCCTCAACTTGGTCATTCATGTATTTCACTATTATATCTTATATTATGAAGTTGTAAAGGGGCCTAGGCTGAGTTAAGCCCATAAATGGCCCATATCATGTATTATTATTTCATACTTTATGTTATATTGTGATTTTGACTTGGGATATGCATCCTTGAGAAAAGTGTGCCCCCATGTTGACTTGATCACTTGATCCAAGTATTGATCTTGATATTTTTTATCTCCACCGTCGAATATGTTTTAATATCAATTGTTGGATGATAGTTGGTTAGAATGTGGGAACACTCTCTAGATATTTAAGAGAAGTGACCCCCCCATTGTAATTCATGACCTTTGCCACCATAATTTTAATAAAGATATTTTTTCTGGGATTTTTTTTCTGTGTATCATGAGGATGATTTAATAATTTGATGATTGGAATTGCTACTCTTCTATACTGAGCTTTATTTGGGATACATCTTGCATTTATTCTTTACCCATTTCATCTACAGGAAAGGGAGGCATACTAGGAGAGAGAGAGGGTTTTTTTCTAGGTAAACTCACCTTCGTCTCGGCTCTTGGGTGTTCGAATCAGGGAGTGTCTTGTTCTTTATGATTTTTTATTCTCTTTCTTCTCTCTATTCTATAGATCTCGTTCATTTGTCTTATCGATTGATTTTTCTCTGATATGGCTGATTGAAAGAGGCACTAGGGTGGCTAACTATGGAAAAATAACAACAATATATTCCTCAGAAAAGTTCATTTCAACAGGAAGGTGGCATTCTTCATCATTTCTCAATTCATCTGCAAGATCCAAGTATGTCTTGCAGGTAAGTTTCTCTTCTTTTATTTTCTGTATATACATTGCTCATCATTCTATTACATTAAAACCCTCATTTCATAGATCCATAGGTTCTAGCTTGCGGAGAGCTATAAAATTTAAAATCCACTTCAAAATTAACATAAAAACCTTAAGTTTAAAGTTTCATCACAATCGGACTCCATTTTCCCATCCAAAGCACTGGCCTGTTACTTAGGGAAAAACGCCCCCCTTGGTGAAAGTGGGTATTTCACAAACCACAAACTAGATATTGTTGGTGTCATCTTTATTTTCCAATTGTACATCTAACAATCAATCTGAGTGTCCAATTTTACTTAACTTCGCTATTCTTCCCTATATCCCAATTTTTCTACATAAACCCTAGGGTAAATTTGGGGCTTTTCACCTAGATGCTCAAAATCTCTTAGTAATCATTCTAAAATCTAATTAACGATCCTACTAAGATATTCGTCCAATCTTCCCTCAGCTACTCATTCATTTTCCTTGTTTTAGGGTTTCTTGGTTATAGGGATGCCCCCTGGGCTCTGTGTTTTCACTGATTATAAAGTGTCGACATCCTTGACTAGTGTGTCATCCGAGTTCTTTCGGAGGTATTGGATATCATAGGTAATGAATTTGGTTTCCTTTCCTCTGTCATCCTGAATAGGATCACCTCATGGGGAAACTACAAGATTTGTGATAACATTTTTGGAGTTGTTGTCAGGGAAGGTAGAGGCCTACCTTAGTTCTGTATTTATCCTTAATATCTACTCTTGTTCTCTTTGCCAACATTTTTGGCACTGTTTCTGGGGAAGGTAGAGGCCTACCTTGGTTCAACATTTATCCTTAATCTCTACTCTCGTTCTCTTTTCCAACATTTTTGGCATCAATTCCGGGAAGGTAGAGGCTTACCTTGGTTCATTTTACATACCTCCAGTGTCTGTGAATGGTTAAACTACTTATATTTATTCGTGTCACATTCATTCTTAAGTCCAGTGGTTTCATTTCAAACTACTTAAATATGCACAATCATTGTTTTGTTTATACCTCTCCTAGGACATTATCCGTTGGTGAACACGACAATTCGTTCACTTGAAGACTCCACAATGTGATTCCACTGAGAAACGTACCCAACACTTAAAGCATAATCAATTCATAATTTCTCATCAAATTTTCACAAACCCTTAAAAAATGTACCTAAATAGTAATTAATATTAAAAAGAAAGATGATTAAAGGGATAGATGGAGGTCATCCTACGGGTATGAGGATGATCTTGAGAATGATTGTGGGTATGAATCTAGTTATCACAATCTTTATGATACCCACCAATTCTCTCACCCACGTAATACATATTTCCCAACCATCCCAAGTGGACCAGTGAGTAAGCATAAAGTGAATGATCCTTGTAATCCTATTAGGTACCCAACTGAAATAAACAAAGTTGTTAGGAAACAAGATAAACCTTCTCCATTTGACTTCTCTGAAATTCCTGGGGCACCTCATCTTATTCCAAAAGGATACAGTGAATGGATCCCTTGTTTCTATGAAAATGCAATCGAATCAATTGAAAAACACTTGGATGATGTTTGATATTATATGGAAGCATATCGTGTTGAAGATGAAGATGTCTATATGCAAGCCCTAGGGGAATATTTAGAAGGAAATGCTAATTTTTGGTTATATATGGTAGCACCATGATCCATCACAAGATATGACATGTTCACTAAGTTATTAAGAGAAGAATGGGATAAGAAGATTCATGCATCCATACAGCTAGATAATGATGGTGTTGTTGAGGAACAATCTGATAAAGATGATTTTCCTTATCAAATTGAGTCTTCCTCTCTTGATCCAACAATGAATATGCTTTTGAATGACCCTTTGATACACGAGATTGATGACGAGGAAATGTCAAACCTTCAGGATTATGACCTTGATATTCATATAGAGGAGGATATTATTACAATCTTGTCATCATTACCTCAAGAAGGAACATATAAAGAGGGAGAACAAAATGATCATTGTCAGGAACCATCCATAGTCGATGCTCTCATCTGTGAATCCATTGATTATCCTCTATTTTGATTCAAATTTTGATCACATATCAGAGGAAGATCAATCACATGATAATTATGATATGATTCTAAGTTAGCCTAATCATGATCATCCTTGTCCAATCCTTAATCGAGATGTGTCGATTCAATGTGTGGATTCTAACCTTGTTTCAGATCTTGCAATCATTCCTGGAGTTAAATTAAAAACTTTTCTCTCTCATCAATTTCCGAGATCAATTGATCCAAGTCATCTGGGAGAAAATTTTCAATACACCCTCCCATCCCAATTTTTTGAGTCTTCTTGTATGGGTTTGTGTTCTGACCAAAAAAAAATTAAATCTTTAGTCAAGAGTCTAAATATGGTCACATAATTGGAGAAAATGCATTTCATTTCCCTTCTCGGTCATCTTTGATAAATGATATGTTACAATTTATAAACATTTCTTATGGGTGGTTGGATAAGGTGTATAAAACTCAATTCCATCTTTTCTCCATTTTTTAACATCAAATGGGCTTGATCTCATTATCAGTTTCATTACATTACAACTTATCCCCATTTGGTTCCTCCTTGTTTTTGGGGGTAAATATAATTGAATGTCCTACTCGTGTAGAGGAGAGAACAAATAATTTTCTAGTGAAGCTGAATCATGAGTCATATTGTCATCTTTCATCAAAGGTGAACTCACATTATTTTTATGATCCCATCATTGTTTTGATGAATGAAGTTTGTAAAAATCAGGTCCAGCCTTGGCATGATTTTATTCCACATATTTCTTTTAATATCAAGCAACATGTTAGAATGGTGTCGCTTTTCATTCATTTTTCTTCCAAACCATATTTGACTTGGTGTATCATAAACTCCAAAGAAAGCTATGATTGATACGTTCAGCAAGTGGTTGCATTAGATTTATCACTTTTCTTAGTACTTATATGATTGGTTAGGTTAGAGTAGGTAGGATTTAATAAGCTCTCTGAGCAATAGTTTGAATTTTTTCTGTCTGATTGATGCATGAGTCTTTTATTCATTTTATGTAGTCTTTTTTATTTGAAACGATTAGAATATATTTTAATTTCTAGCATTTACTTTTGTAAGTTTATTTTTGCATGTATTTTTTCCCATACATGTTGCTCCAGTATTTCTTGCTTCCATGTGTGTAGGTTATAGGCAAATACTTGGAAAGGAAGCATAATGTTGGATGCACTAGGATATGTTGGATTTCTTGTTGTTGATGGTGCCAGGGACCAGAGATCTTTGAGGTTCTCAAGAAATCTCTTCCTTAGAGCACTTGTCCCAGTTGGAGCCAGATGTTATCACATATACATTTGCAGCCAGGCTTCCATGAAGCAGCATGCAGACTTGTCTCTTTGTCTATTACAGGCTACTTTTTACATGGGGTATCAACATGGATCTTTACAGCTTCATTTCATTCCAGAGCCTTGTTCATCTAATTTTTCTTGCAAGGACTAAGATTCAAGAGTCCATTGATATGTTTTTGGTGATCATCTAGTTCATTGTAGCAGAGCAGTAGATCAGAGTTGGTACATACAGTTATAGAGGGCCTTATCAGTTGGAGACAGGTTTATTTGGTGAGATCAGGTATACACTTCCTTGGTTTGATTTTTCTCTATGACGTATGTCAGATACATATTCTTATCATGTTAGGATGATTATGGTGACCTATGCTTATATCTATTATTGCTTCAACTTGTGTTATTACTAATCAAGGAATTTGATGTGAAGACTGTTTCTCATGCCATGCTCGTACAAATTGTAAACCTTGGTGCTAGGTTGGTTCCATGTCACTTTTCCTCATCCATCCAGTTCATCCACCTTTTATCTTTTCCCATGACTTAGACTAGTTGAGACTTGTGATATTGAAGATCATTTTCCCTATTGTGAGCCCTATGTATGATAGACCCCATGTTTTTGTGTGTCTATGGCTATGAGGTATGTGTCTAGGATAATGTGGTTGGGTTCACAAGGTAGTTCTCCTTTAGTTATCAAAGCAAGTTCTCCATCATAACAGTGTTGCTAAACACTAAAGCGTCGGTACGCATAAAATCCATATCTAAAGGATGCAAAAGTTAAATGTTTAAAAGTAGTCAGTGGCAAAGAGTTTTAGAACTCCTTCCTTGTATAATGTAAGCCTCATTCTTCCCTCCACAGGGGCGACAGGGATAGGAAAACTCATCGGGGCTATGGACGCTCGCTGGAAGAGGGGCTAGGCCTTAGTCATTTACTAGAGCCTGGAAGGCTTTCCATCACACCTTCTCTTGTAGGTTGGCTACTATCTTGTGAAATGTAGAGCGATTTGAAAAGGTTAATGGTCAAAGGAAGAGCACTCACTCCTTGTATAGTGTTTAGCTCATGTTCCCCCACATGGCATTAGGGTGAGACTAGGCTTGTAAAGGCTTAGTCTTTCTTAGTACTAGAGCCCAAAAGGATTCCAGGGAACCTACCTTTGAAGGTTGACCTATGTTGCAGCTAAAGTGTAAATGAAGACTTGTTATACTATAAGGGAATCATATCCAAGCACTTTATCCATTTCTCCATCCCCTATTTCTATCTGTCATACATATGTCAACTTGGTAGAGTGTATTATGCAACATTCAGATATATCATTGAGTTAAATTCAATTGAAATTCATTTCCATTTTCTTAAACCTTGTTCTTCCATCCTCACCCATCTGTAGCACATTGTTTGCACTTTTTAAGTATGGCATGAACGATCGGACTTCCAGAAATTTCTAAGATTTATCAAAAGCACAGGTACATCTTATTACTATTATTATTATTAGTCACCATGATTATGAATAACTAATTCAAGTTTGGTTTTGATATACACCATTGGAACCTTTCTTACCTTAGATGGTTGTAGAATCATATTGATACAGTATCTCACCTTGATTTTGGGTACTTTGACTTGGTCAACCCAGTTGACCAAGTCAATCACGATTCCCAACTACTAAAAAATACAACATGGTTTATATTTGTACCAGACATGACCAGGACTAATAATGTGGTTACAATTTTGATAGTTTGGCCCCGATTCTCCCGAAAAGTGATTATTATCACTTAATTATTGGCCAAATGATCAAATTTTATTCCATGTAGCAGTATGATTGGTTCTCCTAGAGTAGAGCAGTGTTCCAATGGGTATGAGTAGTCATTTATAGAATTATTATATGTATCCAGATCACCCAGAGTAGTCATTTTTCCCCAGTTTGCACCCTAGACAAATTTATTATAGATTTATCAGTTTCCAGAGATTGTACCAACAAAAATGAACTAGAGAAATCACTGAAAAAATTGATTTGGTCTCCTAGGTCAAGGAAATGGCTTGAAATTTTGGCATATTATGTTTCTCAATGTCTTGGATGGTCCTCCAGTGGTTTCTTGTTAGTAGACATTTGGATTATTTTATTTTGCCCCATCCAGTGAGGAAAACCCCCTAAGGGCACCCCCTCAACTTGGTCATTCATGTATTTCACTGGTATATCTTATATTATGAAGTTGTAAAGGGGACTAGGGTGAATTAATCCCCTAAGTGACCCATCTTATGTATTATTATGTCATACTTTACGTTATATTATGGTTTTTACTTGGGATAGGAATACTTGAGCAAAGTGTGCCCTCGTGTTGACTTGATCACTTGATCCATGTATTGATCTTGATATTTTTTATCTCCACCGTCGAAGATATTTTAATTTCAAGAATCGGATGATAGTTGGTTAGAATGTGGGAACAGTCTCTAGCCATTTAAGAGAGGTGCCCCCCCATTGTAATTCATGATATTTGGCATCGGAATTTTATTAAAGATATTTTTGTCTTGGATTATTATTCTATGTATATTGTGGATGGTTTGATGATTTGATGATTGGAATTGCTACTATTCTATAGTGATATTTATTTGGGATACAACTTGCATTTCTTCTTTACCCATCTCATCTACAGGAAATGGAGGCACACTAGGAGAGAGAGAGGGTGTTTTTGTGGGGCAAATCAACTTCGCCCGGCTCCTGGGTGTTTGAATCAAGGAGTATCTTGTTCTTTATGATTTTGTATTCTCTTTCTTCTTCGTATTCTGTAGATCTCATTTGTTTTTCTTATAGATTGATTTTTCTCTGATTTGACAGATTGAAGGAGGCACTAGGGTGATTGGCTGGGGAAAAACAACAACAATATATTCCTTCAAAAACTTCATTTCGATGGGAATGTGGCATTCTTCGTCATTTCTCAGGTCATCTACAAGATCCAGGTATGTCTTGCATGTAAGTTTCTCTTCTTTTATTTTATGTATTTGCATTGCTCATCATTCCATTACATCAAAACACTCATTTCTTATATCCATAGGTTCTATATTGCGACGAGATATAAAATTTAAAACCCACTTTGTAATTAACATAAAAACATAAATTTTAAATTTGCATCACAATTGGACTCCATTTTCCCATCCAAAGCACGTGTCGGCTACTTAGGGAAAAATGCCCCCTTTGGGGAAAGTGGGTATTTCACAAACCGCAAATTGGGTATTTTTGGTTTCAACTTTATTTGCCTAATTTTACATCCAACAATCAATCTGAGTGTCCAATTTTACTTAATTTCACCATTTTCCCCTAGATCCCAATTTTTCTGTATAAACCCTAGGGTAAATTTAGGGATTTTCACCTGGACTCTCAAAATATCTTCGTAATCATTCTAAACTCTAATTAACCATCCTACTAAAATATTCTACCAATTTTCCCTCATCTACTCATTGATTTTTCTTGTTTTAGGGTTTCTTGGTTGTAGGGACGCCCCCTAAACTCTGTGTTTTCACCGAGTCTGAAGTGCCGGTATCCTTGACCGGTGTGGCATCCGAGTTCTTTCAGAGATCTTAGATATCGCAGGTCATGACGTTGGTTTCCTTTCCTCTATTGTCCTGAATAGGATCAACTCACAGGGAAACTACGAGATTCGTGATAACATGCCTTTTCAGAAGAGCGAGAGTGTATGGCCTAACACGTGTCCAAGATTGTGTATTTTTTTTATTTTTTCTAATGCAATAGGTCTCACTCTATGTGTATTTTTCATGCTCCAGATATAACTGTTTTTCCTAGAACACATGTTTTAGACTAGTTTTTGGACTAGTCAGAATCCCTCACTTCCACTAGGTATAACTACAAACTTATAATGAGTCAGGATCTGAAACTCATACTAGAGATAGTTCAGTTTGTCCTTTGTATCCCATATGAGTTTTGTTCTCTAAAATTTCCTAAGAAAAAATTATATCGAAAAAATCCAAGATGGCCTGTTTTGGAAGCATGTAAGCTCTGATACCAAATTTTATGCAAAAAATTCTCCAAAAGAGCATAAATAGACCAGAAAGAGTAATGCAAACTTTAATTAATAAATAAAAGTTATAAGTACAAAACCTCTTTGAGGTTAAAACCTCCTTATACAATGTACTAAGTACACAAGAAGGGACAACTTGAGATAATTCAAATGAAAAGGACTCCTTCCTATATGTAGGAGACAAAGAGGTACAATTACAATTAATGGACCCAAGCTGACATAAATAATATGATAATACTAATGACAATTAACACTAATATATCCAATATTACATCAATAATATGTAATTACCCACAATATAGGGGGTAATGTGCCAACATTTAGGTCTTAGCACAGACAGAGGAAGAATTGTAAACAAAAGGAGCGTTCTAGATAAGGGGAGTTACAATAGGATTTTTTTAGATTCATATAAGCATTTACATTAATTACAAAGATATATATTTTTGGAAATATTTTTTTTATTGATTTCAAAGACAAGGGAATACTGAAGATGTCCAAGCTGAAAATTGCAAAATGAAGATTGTTGGAAATATAGTGTCATTGATGCTCAGTTTGGATACCCCGTATTTGAAGAACTTTTTTCTTTGAATGGATAGCTATGATGGAATCATATGATATATGGTTGAAATAATTATTTTGAAACCTTTCCAAAGTTGCATGTAGCTCCCTCTAACTCCATAGGAATGTGGATATATGAAGTATTTAAATAGCCCTACCAGAGTGTTAGGTAGGCCCTGGAAGGATATTGAACAATGTTATATTGGCCCATAAAAGTGACATGAAAACACTATAAATAAGAGGGTTCCAACCCTAATTTTTTCACTCATTCATTACTATATTTCTTCTCTTAGGAGGTGCGCACTTTTGGAGAAGGAGGTTTTTCTTGGAGGTTTCTAAAGAGTGTATCTTGATGAGGATGTGATATATTTTGAAGGTTTCTAAGAAGTGCATGTTGATGAGTATATTTTTGACGATGTGATATATTGTGAAGGTTTCTAATGATTGTATATTAATGAGTCCAAGGTAGAAGGAGATCATGATAGATTGTGAAGTAGTTTTCAAGATAGTTTAAGGGATGATTCTAGATTAGATTTCTCGGTGATCTCATGATAGTTTGAGGGTAGATTATGGATCATATTTGAAGCTGATTATGGAGAATATTTAAATAATATTATGGAGTAGATATGAGGAATATTATGGATCAAATTTAAAGTAGGTTATGAGGAATATTTGCAGCATATTATGGAGTAAATCTGAAGTAGGTTATGACATAGATTTGAAGCAAATTGTGTATTACATTTGAGGAAGGATAGGTATTAGGATTATAATGAGAATCATATATCATTAATAATGAGAGAAAAAAAATACACATAGAAACACATTTAAGGTAGACACACAATATTTACATGGAAACCGAAAATTGGGAAAACCCACCATAATAGATCTATTATCTCCCCAAACCATCCAATCTGGGCCAAGTGAGATAGTCACCACTCACCTCCAAGCCACTTTACAATGGAGACTCCTCAATCCTTATAAAGTATTATTTATATGTAATACAATGGGACAATACCATGGGCCACCAATATCATTGGTATCCAAATACCATGGGCCCAAAATCATGTGTTGAGACCTAAACCATTTGACTCATTCCTGAGTCAAGGTTAACCCTAACAATCCCTACTTTAAACTTGACTTGTATTAAGCACCAAACCCCCTCAAATTTTTATCAAGGAATATCACATACACCCCCTCTAACCTAGGTCTATATCTTGACTTTACCGACGATTTACTAGGGGTATGCATGCCTTACCATGTCTTACAACCATATACCCATTTACATGTAAACTGCTCCATTAATTTTTTTCATGTGTCTTCACGGTGACTACACCATCACCATCTGTTTCTTCATCCTTTCAATTTCCCATGCTCGCTTTCTTGCTCATCTACATACTCATTTTTTCCATGCTCCTTTTGTACCTACATCCAACCTGGTCATTGAATTCCATATAAAAAGAATCCATCTACCGCATTACATGGGTTCTCAGCCGTTGTAACTTCCAGTTCTCTAGGAATTCTCTTCACATACATGGTTCATCAATCTTGGTCCCAAAACTGATATTAAACCATCTTATATTCCTCCCACAGTTAAAAAATCAACATCTCTGATCCACATCAAGCTAGGATACGAGTACACATGTCACCCTCGTATCTACCCAATGGTTCATTCTACCATTGATGAAACATCCCTTCTCTATGTACAAGAGGGATACCTTGTGCTTCTAGCACCCGAGAAAATTACATTTTAACCACAAACCCAAAACATAATGTTAGGGTATCGGGTACCACCAAGCATGCACCCCACAATTAATTAAAAAAACTAGGTACAACACAGCTAGCACAACTATATTCCAAACCATGGCTCTAATACTAGTTTTTATGATTATAACGAGCATCACATATAATTAATAATGAGAGAACACAATTTTTTATAGAAACACATTTAATATAGACACACAATGTTTACGTGGAAAACCCAAAAAATGGATAAACCACCATAATAGATTTGTTACCTCCCTTGACCTAAACTAGCCAAGTCGGTACAAGTGATCTAGCCACCACTCACCTCCAGACCATTTTACAATGGAGCCAACAAGTGTGAAAAATGAAGACTGTCAAAATATTGACATAAAGGAAAGGAGTACTATCCAACTTTGTTTATTATTTTATGTATTGTTGAATGTCTTAGAAGAAGTCAATGCAAAGAAGCAATGGGAAAAGTTGGGGAGTCCAAATATTTGGTTAACAATTTGTTTCTTAGAAAGAAGTTGTATCTTCCAAGGACATGTGAAGATGAATCAGTCACATAGCACATTAATGCATTCAACACTGTTATCAATCAGTCATTGTCCATGGATATTAAAATCACGAAGGAGGATAAGTGCATCAATCTATTGTGTTATTTGTCGGATTCCTGGGATATCCTGGTCATCGCTATTGGAAGAAACAATACCACATTGAATATTGATGATTTGGTCAAATATATATTGTCAAAAGAGATGAGATGAAATAACATGGAAGCAGCAACCCCGAATCCTTGATGGTAAGATGCCAACCAGTAGACAAAGGAAAAGGAAAAAACTCTAATAGAAATTCGTAGTTGAGGGGTAGATCTAAGACTAGGTCACTTGGTCCAATGACTAAAACATGCTGGTGATGTGGAAAATTCAGGCATTACCAATAGAACTCAAATTTGATGAAAGTAATCAAAGGAAAAGGGTTTGAGGAAGGAAGGTCAGTCGAATGAAGGTAAGTTTTCGCAAGAAGAGAAAGGTGATGTGTATTTGGCCTCTATATGTACATAGTCAAATCAAGACTCTTGGAGGATCGACTTTGGTGCGTTATATCATATGACACCTCATAGAGAGTGGTTCTGTGAGTATGAAAATATCAATGATGGTGATGATCTATTGTAATATGATTCACCAATCAAGATAGTCACATGAGGTAAATTTTGATTGAAACTGAAAGACAGAAGAATAGGAACACTTCTAGGAGAATTGCATATCCCATGTTTGGACCTAAACTTAATCTCAATTTGTAAGATCGGGAATGTAGGTGTGTAATCTATATTTGAGAAAGATACATGAAAAATGGTGTGAGGAGTGATGGTATTGAATATGAGAGAATTTCAGACAGGAACATTGTATAATTTATTGGGAAGAATAGACACCAACGAAAGTGCTAATGTGGTTTGTCCCAGGTCTGACATAACATCTACTTGTCTAGTCGAAATGACCATGTTGTAGCATCAATGGATGGGACATATAGGTGAGAAAGGTATTCATGCTATGCAAAATAAAGGTATGGTCAAAGGCCTCCCCAATTTCTCTAAATAAGTTGAATTCTATGAACATTGTATTTGTTGTAAATAGAGTCATGAAGGTTCTCATCTGGTGCTAGTAGGGACAAAGAAATAGTGAAGTTAATACGTGGTGATGTGTTTGGACCTCTGTTGGTCCCTTCACTAGGAGTATCTCGGTATTACATTTATTTCATAGATGATTTCTCCATAATGACATGGTTGGATCTTCTTAGGAAGAAAATTGATGTTTTTGAGAAGTTTCAAGAATTCAAAGCTCTTATGGAAAATTAGACTGGTAAAAATATCAAGGTGCTAAGAAGTGACAATGCAAGAGAATTCTATGGAAAATAATTCGACTAGTTCTGTAAAGAACATGGTATATATTGAAAAAACAGAACTCCATACATGTGTTAATAAAATGGAGTTGTTGTAATAATGAACAAAATGCAAGGAACATGCTCAATGGTGCAGGAGTCACACAAGAATTTTGGGCAAGATATTTGATATGACATGTTACTTGGTGAATAGATCATCAATGATGACTCTAGTCGACAATAATCCATATAAATCATGATTAGTAAGGATCCCACTCTTACACATATTTGGGTGTTTGGGTGTGATTCCTTTTTGCATATCCCAAGGTAGAAAATAACAAAACTTGATAGCAAGTTGTAGAAGTGCATTTTCATCAGGTACGAGGATGGATTGAAAGGGTATAAGTTGTGGAATCCAGTGATGAGGAAGGAATTTTATAGTCAAGATGTGATCTTCAAAAAAGTTGGAGGAACTTCCAAGGATAAAGAGGTTAAAAGATAAAAACTAGAAAAGAATGAGTTTGAAATGAACAATGAAAGTATAGATTTTGGTTAGTCGACTTAATCCAACAAAGAGATGGAATAGAAGACTATGAATGTCAGGAAGTATGGTCGAACAAGGAAACAACCATAAATTCATATTCCACCTGACTTTCACTTTGACTTTGTGTTATTTTCCATAAACAATGATCCTAGGTTGGTAAAGGAAGCATACAATTGAAAAGAGGTTAAACTCTAGAAAAGGTCTATGGAAGAAGACATGGATTCCTTGAAGAAGAATGAAACATTGGATCTAGTAACATTACCAAATGGAAGGAAGCCCGTCGATAGTAAGTGGTTGTTCAAGAAAACATTGAATGCAATAATTCAATTCTAAAATTACAAGGCTCAACTGGTAGCGAAAAGGTATTCTCAAGTTGAGGGAGTCGATTTTCATGAAATTTTCTCACCTATTGCTAAACTAACTTACATAGGGGTGCTAATGTTTTTATATGAAATATGTGATCTTGAGATAGAATAGATAGATGTAAAGACAAAATTTATTCATGTTGATCTTGAAGAATAAATATATATGAAACAACCTGAAGGTTTTACAGTGGAAGCGGGAAAATATTTCATATGTAAGCTCAAGAAATCCCTCTATGGTTAAAGCAATCACCAAGGATGTGGTATCAAAAGTTTGATATGTAAATGCAGTAGATGGAATTGTGAGAAGAGAGGTTGATCACTATGTGTATGGGAAGAAAGTTAGTGGTCATTTCATATATGTAGTTCTATATATCGATGACATATTGTCCGTCTGAAATAACATGCATATTATAAAGGAGGTGAAACTGTAGTTATCCTCCAACATTGACATGAAGGATCTCAAAGTAGAAAATTTCATCCTTGGAAGGGAAATATAGAGATATTGTGTTGGTAGAAGGATTTGGTTAAGTCAAAGGAAATATGTCAAGGAAGTTCTAAAATGTTTCAACATGCAAGAGAGTAGACAAGTCAAGGTACCTATTCTTATGGAAGTCAAGCTATATGTTGAATAGTGTCCTAAGACACAAGAATAAATATAGTTCATGTTATGTGCACCCTATGCTAGTGTTGTGAGTAGTATACTGTATAATATGGTCTATATAAGACCTGATATTACTCATGCAGTGGAATTATGAGAAGATACACTTCGACACCTAGAAAAGAGAATTGGACTACAATCAAAAGAGTATTCAAGTATATGTGTGGCACAACGGATTATGCAATATGTTATAGAGGAGAGATTGATGAAAACAAGGAAGTCAATGTACATGGTTTTGTCGATCCCAAGTGGGATAGAGACATTGATTGTAGATGGTTGATTATTGGATATGTGTTCAATATATTCAGTGGAGTAGTCAATTGGATGAGTAAAACGAAGTTTTTCATTGCACTGTCGACTACTAAGGCTAAAACCATGGTAGCTACTCATGCATGCAAGGAGTTAATTTGGTTGCAGACATTGTGTTCATATGTTGGGTTTGATTACAAGAATTTTAGTTTGGATTGTGACAACCAGAGTGCAATCTTCTTGGAAAATAATCCAACATATCATTCAAAGAAGAAACACATTGATGTTTAATGCCATTTTGTGAGGGAGATGGTGAAGAACCAAAAGGTGTTACTGGAAAAGTTAAAATACGGTGAATAATGTTATAGACTCATTGACGAAGTCAGTGAGCATGATTTGGTGTATGGAAATGATTGACTTGTCAACTATGCTAAAGTGAAATGAAGTTTTGAATTTCTTTTTTATGCAAAGAAGACAACAAGTGAGAGAATTTTAAGAATGTTATATTCTTTATATGTGGATTGACTCATTTAATTTGACTGAAGTCAGAGGCCATGGACGACAAAATTTTGTTCAGTTGACTGACCATAATGAGTTGTTTGGTCGAAGGAAAATGACTAGTTGAAAGGATGTCAATGGAATGATTGAAATCTCAATGGGAAATCAACCAAAGTTTACCTTGTCAAGTCAGCTACAACAAAATAATTGAAAGTGGTTAGGAAGTTATGGATTTGGTTTAAGGAAAAAGAATAGTCGAAAGGATGTCAATGGAATGATCCAAATATCAATGGGAAATCAACCAAATTTAACCCTGTCAAGTTAGCTGTAACAAAATAACTGAAAGTGGTTAGGAAGTTATGGATTGTCATTACTGACAATTTCATTGTATTGCATCTATAAATAAGATGTAATGGCTATGAAGTAATATCATGGTGTAATTTAATGAATTGTGATTTAAGGTCTATCAAGTCATAGTTGTAAACACCTATTTTTGAGTATTTGATTATGTAATGTCCCCATTTTTTAGTTCCCTTGCTATGCAGTTGGAGATGAGTTTATGGGTTTATGTGATCTTGATCAAAGTGGTAATTTGATGTTACCAATGAGGTCATATGGTTTAGAGGAGTTATATTATTTTTTTATAGGTTTGATTATCATATTTCATCATCAGTATCACTCATTTGCATTTGTATTTTGATTCTTATGCATTTCGATTGTTTCCATAATTTTGGAGTATTATTGAGCATTATTTAATGGATTTCACTAAAGTTGTCATTTTAATAAATTATCTAAGAGGGGTATCCTAGTGTAATAGCTCATTAGAAAAGGTATGACAAGATTTAAATTTTGGGAGGATAAAAAGTGACTTCCAATGCCGAAAAATGTTTTAAAATTAAAGAAAGCACTTTTGGGGGTAAAAATGCTTAAAAAATTAATAAAGTGACAATGACTTTATAAAGTCGGTATAATTAAATATTTCAGTGGGAATAGGGTAAAAATGACCCAAAATGGTAAAATGAGATTAAAAGGGGAAATCGAACTCTCTCTCATTCATTCATAACATTTCATTTCAAAAAAAGAGATTTGGAGAGATCTTGTGGCTCTTTTCCCTTGGAAAAAAACCCTAAGAGAGAAGTTGGTTTTGGGGATGAAACTATCCACCCTAGTTAGATAAGAGAGGAAATATCACTCGGGAATTTCACTATGCTCCACTACCAAAGTAAGAAAATGAGATTTTGTTTCAGATTCAAGAATTTTTTAGAGTTTACAATGTGTTGGAAAGAGGGAACACTTTTTCTAAGGGAACATTGGGCACATTCTCATCTTATTTATCATCTCTATATCCTTAGTATAGTTTGATTTTGAATTTCATGGAGGCATCATACTCTTCAAGGGAGATTTCACTAGCAAAAGGGGGAGAACCATTTTGTTAGAAATGGGTTGTGACCTTTCTTGTGGTGTTTGTACACTTCCTATGGGGGAAACATGTACCTTGAGGTATTGTGTATGCATTTTGAGAGGTTGTATCTTCAAAGTAGGGGGTGCATTCTCTGTTGAGAAGAGATTTATTATTGTGAGAGAATATAGACTTATTTCTATTGGTGCTAACTCCACTTAGAGGTGGATTTGAAGGGTAATCACCTATTTCATTACTGCTAAGTGTATTTTTTATCTCCCAAAATAATTTATTTTCGTATGAAGAATTTAATTCACGCAATGAGGGATATGAATGTCACTAACAGTTTGAAAGCCTCTGTTGTTGATAAAAATTTCACAAATTTGTAGCTTTGGTGGCTTGGGTGAGGATTAGAACATCTCATTATCCACCGACAGACTTACAAACTACGGCTTCCATGATTAGATGAACTCTTCGGCGATCGGAAGAACTAAAGACAAGGTAGCGGCGAGGCAAAGCTGAAAGGTTCCGCAATGTCGATGATATGAAGAACTAAATGCCATTGAAGTCAAGTATCAGAAATTAGAACCACTACTTGATAAGGCGTCGAAACTTGAAAACACTAACCATCGGCGAGTTAGTCCATTAAGGAACCGAAACAGCAGAAGACAAACAGACAAGGCCTTCGATCAATCAATAATCATTTCGATAGCGCAACAATAGGAAATCATCGATGATCGAGAGAACTAAGAACTACAGATCAGAGAATTTAAGACTAAGCTCCTTCGCAGTGTCAGCGGCACAGATAACTAAAGCTCTGATTCCTTTGTCAAACGACTTTTGATAGTGATAAGTTTAGTTCATTTCACCTCTGAAATAGTGGCTGTGTTCCGGTCTGAGGTGCCAACAAGATAGAAGATAGAGCTTTCGATCGTCGACGCTAAGAATATTAGTCGTTGGAACCTCTGACACTATGGCAGCATTCTTGTTTGAGGTTCCGATGCATTAGTTGTTTTAGCTTTCGATCGTCGACAAGCTAGTGATGGAAAGCGTCGATGCATAAACAGTCGCGACCTTAATCATTTGAGGCGCTGACATTGCGGCAGCATTTCGGTCTAAGGCACCAACAGGTTAGAGGTCAGAACTTCCAATCGGCAACCACGGGGACAAGGTAGAAGAATCCAGCAGATTAAACAAGAAAGAGCACCTGTGACCACTATCAAACACTTCAGTTAAACACCGAAACATACGCTGTTGGTGACAATTTTACACTGAACCAGTAGTGGTGATTATCAGCAACCACTTCAGTTATTAAAAGTTCGCTCAGTGAACTAGATCTTCACAATAGATAGACAAATAGTTAGAAAGGGTTTGAAGCCCTAATCTAAAAAAACTATTATTTTCAAGTATTTTTTGTGTAAACAGATCAGATTTTCAGGATCAGTCTTTTTTGTAGAAGGCTATAAAGCCCATTATTGATTTTATAATGAAGGTTCAAATTTAGGGATTTGTAAGCCTATTATATTGTCAAGCGTCTCATCTTGTTTATTCAAATTGTAAGCTCTTTTGTTATGAGTTGTTCAAACACCGTCTTTATCTTTACTGTACTTATGCCTGAATGTGCATTTAGGTGATTTTCAAGTTTATTAATAGCTAATAGCTATCATCCTATTGGTGAGTTAATGCAATTTGATTTATAAGTACCATCCTTGTCAGGATTTAACCATTTACATGCATATGTTGTGTATGTAAGACTGCCAGCTTGATGAGTTCTCCATCCCTGCACCTTATTTTCAAACTACTGAACAAGTTGTAACTAAAAGCCTTGTGATTGAGTGAGCTTCATGCATGTCTTGATAGTGGGAGGTTATGTAGGTCACCTGACTTGATCCATATCAGAAAAACCTAAAAATATTTTAAGTTACTAGGAATCCTCGAGCTACAACCTAGAGGAGTTTCCTGGAGTGATAACAAAGTGGCTTCGTTGCTAGGGACAGGAGATTGAAGCTCAGCTTCCCTGGGAGACGACATAGATCCATGATTTGATGATAGAAAAAACTTGGACACTATTATGGTTGTAATCATCTATCTAGCGACTCCATTGATATAAGGTGGCTTCAAGAAGACCAAGTACCAGAGCAAACCCAAAGGGGCCACCAGTAACACCGGTTTCAGATCCAGAAGAAATTTTGAGGAAAGCTGGGGCTTTACTAAGACAGACCAACAGTACTGCACAAAAAGATACATCGGGTATTTCACCAAATCTTTCTGTTATTATTTCTTCTACTGAAACTCTTAATCCCCAGGAATTTTTAGATACATCAGAAAAATATAAGGGTTGTGCATATTCAAGCACTGCTGCTCATGAAGATCCAATCCCTAGTGACTCCACCGGGATAAGTATACCACCACCTTCTCAGCAAGTATCTTCATTAGTGCTTCCTTCCACAACCCTATCCATACCCATTTCCAATATGGCTGCCCCTCAATTGACCAAGATGGAAAGGATCTTGGTAGCTAGGTATGTGCCCTTAATTCTGCCAAATCCTCTTGCAGCCATGCCTACTGGGGATTATCTCAAGTATATTCCTAAGTTTATAGGGGAAGGGTATTTCACTACTGAAGAACATCTAGAGAATTTTTACAGCTATGCTAAAAATATTAACATAGAACAAGAAGATGTATGGACTAGGGTGTTTGTGCAAAGCCTAGATGGCCAGGCTAGGAAGTGGTTTAAAGAACTGCCTGCCGGATCAGTGGCAGGCATAAAGGCCCTATATGAAATTTTCCTAAAGCATTGGGGAGAAAGGAGGGACCAACTCTACTATATCACGGAATTTAGCAACCTAAAAAGATAAAATGGGGAGTATGTATCCAACTTTACCAAGGGATTCAACAATATGTACAGCAAGATCCCTACCAAAATTAAGCCCACTGATACCTCAACTAGGATAAATTATGAAATTTCCTTTGACTCTGACTTCTACTTACTTCTCATAGAAAGGAGGTATGTTTCCTTATCACTCATGCAGGATGCTACACTAGAAGTAGAGTCAAACATTCTGGCATCTCAGAAGGTCAAAGGGAAGATAGATAGGAAAAAGCAGCCAACAGACTATAGTGGGGCTTCGGCATTAGAGAACAAGATTAACAAAATGACCAAACTGTTAGATAACTTGACTACTAAAATGTCTAAATTGAAGGACCAAGGACATATACCAGTGAGGGGTAAAGGGCCAAGCGACTTTGCTCCTCGAAACCCAAATTTTGTTCCTTATAGAAGAGGAAACCCCCCAGTTCAGATTCTCAGAAGGGAGAGAAATCAAGGGGAATCTCAGAGGATAAGAGCTCCATTTCAAAATGTTGTATTAGAAGAAGAGCCAAAATTCATTGAAGAAGAAGGAGACGCTGAAGACAATATCCACTACATGGAGGATGAGGTGGACTATTCTTTTCTGACACAGGAAGAATATGAGGAAGCCCTGATTGATGAGAAAATCGCTGAAGAGGCTGTCTATCAGGCTGATGATCAAGGAGGTTACCAACTGAGGTCTAGGTTGCTTGCTCCCCTCAAGAAGAATGTTGTACCTGTCAAGCAGCCTGTTGCACCAGCTAGAAAGGTTGTTGTTTTACCAAAGAAAGTGGTTGTCCCATCCAAAGCATTGCATAAACCAGCACCTTCAGCCACACCTGATCAAGTCCAACTCAAACCTACAGCTCTTGAGGTAAGGTTTCCAAATAGGCTGCATTATTCCTTCAACCTCGAGTATGAAATTCAAAAGTTGAAAATCCCTTTCCCTTTAATTAAGCTAATGAAGAATGATGCATTCAAATACTCCATTCTGAATTCCATTCAGCCCAGGGTGCACATTGACACTGACTTTGTAAACCTGCAATATGAAAATCCTGTGGTAACCCTGGGCCCCATGATCGAATACCCAAAGGACTCCTACCCACCGTTCTATATATCCTTGAACATCCATGATAAAATCCTCCATAATTGTCTGCTGGATTCAGGAGCCTCTCATAACCTAATGCGAAAGGCTATGATGGACGATATTGGCCTCAGCATCACCAAACCCTACCATGATCTATTCTCATTTGACTCCAGGAAGGTCAAGTGCTTGGGCCTCATCAAAGACCTAGCTGTAAACTTAACACAGCTACCTTTGAAAAGAGTAATGATGGACATTGTAGTGGTCGATATTCCTCCAAAATTCGGCCTCTTGCTGTCTCGGTCATGGAGCAAAAGACTAGGTAGCGCCCTTCAAATGGATCTCACATACGCCACCATTCCCATGTTCAGAGGAGAAACTAAGAGACTGTACAGGGAAAATCAGCTAGCGTACATTATAAGCAAGGAGAGCCGCTCAGTAAATCACCCCATCTATGCAGTGGACACCGATTTTGGTTCTTGCATTTTGAAAATAGATGATAATAAACAGACATCAATTCAGATCACTAAGCACACTCGTCAGCAGCCCGAAGAAGTCACGACAGCGATCTAGACCATGTATTTAGATGGGACAGGCACTCAAAGCTCAGCAGGCGCAGGCGTAGTCCTGATCTCCCCATCTAAGGAAAACATTCACCTGTCTTATAAGCTCAATTTCAAAACCACGAACAACGTAGCAGAATATGAAACCTTGCTGCTAGGAGTTAAAGCGGCCAAGGAGATGGGGATCATGTGCATGAATATTTTTGGAGACGTAGACCTCATCATACTGCAGGTCAACAACACTTTCCAGACAAAAAATATCAAATTGAAGGCCTACCGGGACGAGGTACGGAAACTCATAGACTCTTTTATGTTTTTAGAACTGTCATATATTCCTAGGGATTTGAATCACCTGGATGATTCCTTGGCCGTCTCTGCAAGCCTGTTTATTCCTCCTTTACCCCCTAAGCTCAGCTATGATGTTCAGGTCAAGTACAGACCCTCTCTGCCAGACAATGTAAAATTTTGGAGGGTGTTTGAGGATGATGAGGAGCTTAGTAAATTCCTTCAGTTAGTAGATGAATTATCTGACATACACATAGACCAGGAAAACCTTAACATGGAGGAATCCAAGCAGCTCAAGTTAAAAGATAAAGTGACTGAGCACAATATTGTCCAATTTCCCAGTAACTACATACCCCGAGGTCTAGTAACACTGGAAGAATTGTTTGATCACAATGACATCCCTCTCAAGGCTTCCAAAAAGGAGCTAGACCCTGCTATCCAAGAGCAAAACATAGGCAGCCAAAGCCATCCTAAACTGATAAATATTTCCACTGGGTTGAATGTTGATCATAAGTCTAAAGTTTGCAGCTTGATAAAAGAGTTTGCTGATGTTTTTGCTTGGGAGTATAGGGACCTAAAAAATTATGACACCAATATCATCCAACACAGAATTCCTTCGGAGAAGGACACCATTCCTTTCAAACAGAAGCTAAGACCCATCAGCCCTATCCTATTACCAGTGATTGAAAAAGAGATCCACAGTCTCCTTAAAGCCAAGATCATAATTCCCCTCGGATATTCCAAGTGGATCGCAAACCTAGTAGTAGTAAGAAAGAAAAATGGAAAATAAAGTTATGTGTGGATTTTAGAAACCTGAACAAGTGCTCCAAGAAGGAAAACTATCCACTGCCCAAGATGGAAAACCTATTGCAAAAAGTCTAGGGGGATAGAGTTATGTCCTTCCTTGATGACTTCTCCAGATACAACCAAGTTGTTGTACACCCTGATGACCAAGAGAAGACTGCCTTTACCACCCCCTGGGTCACCTTCATTTATGCTAAAATGCCATTTGGGCTAATGAATGTTGGGGCTACTTTTCAAAGAGCTATGGACCTAGTTTTGTATGGATAAAAGATAAATTTCTATTGATATATTTGGATGGCTTAACAGTTTACTCTCACAGCCATCATGACCACTTGCAACATTTAAGGAACGTATTTCTGAAGTGCAGAAGGTATGGAATATCACTGAACCCCAAGAAGTCCCATTTTTCACTCAATGAAGGAAAGCTCCTAGGCCACATAGTCTCAGCTGAAGGTGTAAAGATCGATCTAGTGAGAGTGGAAGCAATCCAAAAACTGTCAATACCAAGGTCAAAAAGAGACATTCAGTCCTTTTTAGGCAAGATAAACTTTGTCAGAAGGTTTATTCCAAATTTCTCCGAGCTGGTAAAGCATATAACAGTCATGCTAAAAAAGGATGCAGAAATAAAGTGGACTGGCCAAGAAGGAAACTCTTTTGAAGACATTAATAAATTCATCATGGAGGCCCCAACCCTGATTAGTCCTGACTACACCTACGGTTTTTACATTTTCTCTTTTACATATTATGACACAGTGGCAGTTGTACTATTACAAAAGAATGATGAAGGCCTTGATCATCCAATTGATTTTTTCAGCAGAACCTTGAGAGATGCTGAGCTGAAGTATGACCCAATTGAGAAGCAGGCTTATGCTCTCATAAAATCCTTGAATACTTTCAGAATCTACATTCTCCATGTAAAGGTCATTGCATATGTCCCTTCAGCTGATGTGAAGGATGTTTTGACTCAGCCTGACATTGATGGAAAGAGAGCTAAGTGGATTGCCAAACTCATTGATTTTGATGTAGAGGTGAAACCCACCAAGATGGTAAGGGGATTAGGTCTGTCCAAACTCATGGCCAAAGAAAATTGTGAACTGTTGGGAATAAATTTCACATGTGTCAGATCAGCAAAGGTGCAGACTATGGTAGCAGCAGAAATAGAAGTAAATCAAGATCAGAATAACAGTCCATCAGTAGCTGAAAACATATCTTCATGTGAGTGGTATTCAGGTATCATTCAATTTTTGCAAAAATTAGAAGTTTCTCCTGATCTCACTCCTAACCAAGCACAAGCTCTTTAGTTGAAATCTGTTAAGTTTTGCATAATTGACAAATTTTTGTATTTGAGGGATCAGTCTAGAATTTTTTTAAGGTGTCTAGATAAAGAGGAAGCAGAACAGGTCATGCATCACTTTCATTCCAATACATGTGGAGGCCACACTACTAGAAAACCACAGCCCACGAGATCTTAAGAGCAGGATACTATTGGCCAGTCCTCTTTGCTGATGTATGCACTTTTGTAAGGGTCTGTGACCAATGTCAAAGATTTATAGGGAAGTAGCAGCTCAAATCCTTTCCCCTTAGGCCTATTACAGTGAATGGGCCTTTCCAGCAATGCGATCTAGATTTTGTAAGTGAAATAAATCCATCTTCCAGTGGACAGCATAAATGGATCTTAGTAACCACTGACAACTTTACCAAATGGATAGAAGTAGTGCCCACCAGAAATGCAACTCATCAAGTCATCATGAAATTCTTATATGAGAACATCTTCAGCAGGTTTGGTTTCCTAGTAAGGTTAGTAAATGATAATGCACCATCTTTTAAGGTTGGGGCATTAGTTAAAATGTGTGAATCAATGGGTATTCAACTGGTGCACTCCACATCCTATTACCCACAAGGAAATGGCCTGGTTGAGTCATCCAACAAAAGCTTAGTCAGAATCATCAGGAAACTGCTAGAGACAAATCAGAAAAGCTGGGATTCAAAGCTTAAATTTGCTTTATGGGATGATAGGGTGACAAACAAAATATCCATAGGGACTTCTCCATTCAAACTAGTTTATGGCACTGAGGCCATCTTCCCTATCCAACTCATCCTTCCAATGGCAAAGTTCTTTCAAGAAGAGGAGGATGAACCAAATGATATGATGAAAAGGATGATGGATTTGGTGGAGTTACAACAGATCAGGGAGAAAGTTATAGGAAAATGAGAAGCTCATCAACAGAGGATAAAGGGCATGTTTGACAAAAGAGCAAAGGAAGACAACTTCCAGGTTGGATATTGGGTCCTCAACTGGGATGTTGTCAGACAGGACAAGGGGAAACATGGAAAATTCGACTCTTTGTGGATTGGCCCTTTTGTGATAGCCCAAGTACATAAGAATAACACCTTCAAATTGCAGATTCTGGAAGGTGAAGAGGTATTTGATGACCCAATAAATGGGCGGTTCTTGAAGCTCTATTTTATTTGAGGCTCTGAGGCCTTATGATTGTAACACGATTGTAAATTAGTAGATAGTAGGTTGTTTTGCTTTCAAAATAAGACTCCATGCCCAATGGAATAATAAATTCTAGTGTTAAGTTACTTAGTTTCTTTTAGGGAAAGGCATTTTGGTCTGGGGTTCTTGGGACCTCACTGGGAGGTTCCCATCCCCAAGTAGGAGCTAGATGTTATCTCCCAAAATAATTTATTTTTGTATGAAGAATTTAATTCATGCAATGAGGGATATGAATGTCACTAACAATTTGAAAGCCTCTTTTGTCAATAAAAATTTCACAAAGTTGTAGCTTCGGTGGCTTGGGCGAGGATCAGAACATCTCATTAGCCACCGATAAACTTACAGACTACGACTTCCGCGATCAGATGAACTCTTCAGCGATCAAAAGAACTAAAGACAATGTAGCAACGAGGCAAAGCTGAAAGGTTCCACAATTTCGGTGATATGAAGAACTAAATGCCACCGAAGTCAAGTATTAGAAATCAGAACCACTACTTGATAAGGCGTGGGAACTTGAAAACACTAACCATCGGCAAGTTATTCTATTAAGGAACCGAAACGCTCGAAGAGAAATGGACAAGGCCTCTGATCAATCAATAATCATTCTGATAGCGCGACAATAGGAAATCATCGGCGATCGGGAGAACTAAGAACTACAGATCGGTGAATTTAAGACTAAGTTCCTCCATAGTGTCGGCGGCATAGATAACTAAAGCTCTGATTCCTTCATCAAATGACTTCCGACAGCGATAATATTAGTTCGTTTCAGCTCCAAAACAGCGGCCGCATTCCGGTATAAGGTGCTGAAGGGATAGAAGATAGAGCTTTCGATCGTCAACACTGAGAAGATTAGTCATTGGAACCTCCGACACTGCGGCAGCATTCTTCTTTGAGGTTCCAATTGATCC
>LPNX011045916.1:0-45244 GCA_001517045.1 Pseudotsuga menziesii | reverse complement strand
GAATATGTGTTTACTGTATCTCTGTTATATGTGCAAAATGTCTGTTATTATGATTCTGTATATGTTCTTTCATTTCGTTCACACATAAATCCGGATCACCAATGCATTAGTTGTTTCAGCTTTTGATCGTCGACAAGCTAGTGATGGAAACTGTCGATGCATAAATAGTCACGACGTTAATCATTTGAGGCGCCAACATTGAAGCAACGTTCCGGTCTAAGGCACCGACAAGTTAGAGGTCAGAACTTCCGATTGGTGACAAGGTAGAAGCATCTGGTGGATTAAACAAGAAAGAGCACATGTGATCACTATCAAACACTTCAGTTAAACGCCAAAACACTGGCCATTGGTGGCAATTTTACACTGAACCAACAGTGGTGATTATCAGCAACCACTTCAGTTATTAAAAGTTCACTCAGTGAACTAGATCTTCACAATAGATAGACAAATAGTTAGCAAGGGTTTGAAGCCCTAATCTAAAAAAACTATCACTTTCAAGTATTTTTTGTGTAAACAGATCGGATTTTCAGGATCTGTCTTTTTGTAGAAGGCTATAAAGCCCATGATTGATTTTATAATAAAGGTTGGACTTTGGGGATTTGTAAGCCTATTCTATTGTCAAGCGTCTCATCTTGTTTATTCGAATTGTAAGCTCTTTTTTTCTAAGTTGTTCAGCCATCATCTTTATCTTTACTGTACTTATGCCTGAATGTGCGTTTAGGTGATTTTCAAGTTGATTAATAGCTAATAGTTGTCATCCTATTGGTGAGTTAATGCGATTTGATTTATAAGTACCATCCTTGTTAGAATTTAGCCATTTACATGCATCTGTTGTGTATGTAAGACTGCCAGCTTGATGAGTTCTCCATTCCTCCACCTTATTTTCAAACTATTGAACAAGTTGTAACTAAAATCCTTGTGATTGAGTGAGCTTCATGCATGTCTTGAGAGTGGGTGGTTATGTAGGTCACTTGACTTGATCCATATCAGAAAACCCTAAAAATATTTTTAAGTTACCAGGTATCCTCGAGCTACAACCTAGAGGAATTTCCTGGAGTGATAACAGTATTATTTGTGATTTGATATTTTATGGTGGGTGTCCATGACATATTTTTGGGAAAAAGGAGGTCACTACAACCAAATAAGATGAGTTGTAAACTGAGGTTGTCACCTACAAGTCCTACTATTTAAATATTTTGTTTTCCACTTGTTTTTAGGGAATCTATCCTATGGTTGGGGTTTGAGGCCACCAACATACTATGGGTTTGTAGATAGACAAATAATATTACAAGAAAATGTAAAAGAGGAAGAGATCAGGGATGTGCACCTTGTTCCAAAGGTTGATACTAGCTTGGTCTCTTTCTTCCAATTCTCTGTAGCTTCCAATCTCCAACACCTGCAATAAAGAAAGAAAACTTCCGAAAAGAAACTTCAGTTATTATAACATATGAGAAATGAACATAAATAAATATTGCGATTCAAGTCAAAGAAAAATTTAGATCAATACTCCAAAACAATTGAAGCATGCATTACACACTAATGGAAGAAAATGGCATTGTTTATTGATGTAGTTTCTGGAAACATTATATATGCTCTTCTTGATCATACTTCTCTGCAAGTCCTAGGTCTAAGTCCTCTTGCTCTTCTCTTCAATGGAAATTCTCTAGCATGACTTTTCCTCCAAAGTTGGTCCCCTTTCCTCTAGCCCTTCCCCTCTTTTTATAGTTGTTTGGAGGAATGATTTCGAGGCTAGGATGGTTAGGCAAGTTATGGAGGTTTCCAAACCAACTCCAACTTCCCTTGATTAAGTATATTTTTATTTTTAACTAATATTAATGAAATACGTGGGTTGTAATAGATAAAATCATGAATGATACGTGGGTTTCCTTGAGGAAACTTGTGTATTCAACATTTGAGATCAATACACGGGTTTCTTGTGGGAAAATCGTGTATGTTACGCAAGTTGCTATAAGGAAACTCACATATTCAGGGTGATTTCATATGAAAAGATAGATTATACTGGATTTAATGGTATGTGTAAAGGGTCCAATCCTCTTATAAATTTAGGGCTACTTCTATCTATAATGTCCTTCTGAGTGACGACACATTTGGTGTCATTGCTCACATAGAGAAGTGCCATTTCGAGGTATAACAGATTCCACCAAATGTATGAGGTCAAAGGGTAAGGATGGTCGAAATACATTACAATTTTGGAGCTAAGAGGACTCAAAATCTAGTCATTAGAGAAGTACCTGAAACAACAAAATAGAGGTCATTGTTACAAAATCATCACTGAGGATGCCAAGTTCAATAATGTGGAACACTAGCTCCTTTACAAGATACATATACATCATATAATACGGGATATAAGGCCATGCATGTTTACAAGGTGTATCATAACCACATGAGTACAATATCATATCTTCAATAACTCAAGTGGTGTCACAAATCATGACATGACTTGAGGACACTTAGGCTGCATAGGTTGTATACC
This sequence comes from Pseudotsuga menziesii, assembly GCA_001517045.1. Taxonomy (NCBI): domain Eukaryota; kingdom Viridiplantae; phylum Streptophyta; class Pinopsida; order Pinales; family Pinaceae; genus Pseudotsuga; species Pseudotsuga menziesii. Next base: position 42,750 of record LPNX011045916.1, on the reverse strand, counting down.
CAAGGTATTCATCTAAATCCAAAGTACTAAGCACGAATCCTACCATGTGAATATAGTATTTGAATTCAAACATGGAGGAATCCATCGGAATGTCAGTGAAAGAGTTATATCGATAACCAATGCAAAAGATACCACTAAGACAAAAAGTGATTCCTAAGGTACTATCAAAACTCAAAGTCTTCATCATTAGCAGGAGATGATAGGAAGCCATGCGTGAGAGGGAAGGTACTGAATCCTTCAACATGTCATGTGAGTAAACTAGTAGACTGGATAGGGTAAGTTATGCATATATCAAACTCAAGGATGAGCATGACAGGGATCAAGGTAAATAGACAGAGGTTGGGGATCCTTGAACAATGATCACGACAAAAAGATGACTCAAGGAAGCTTGAAACTTCAAGATAGACAACTGGACTCATCTACAGTGTAGGATACATCAAAAGATACCCCATGTACTATAAATAAGTAAACGATGGAGGATTAGTAACTCAAAGTGATAGCTAAAACTAAGAAGTTGGAAACTGAAACATGAGTATCGGGAGACTCAAACTAGTGCTTTTTTCAAGGGACTTGCTACCAAAAAATTTACAGTAAAGAGAGTATTTCCTTCCTTTCTTTCTTGTTAAGTTTTAATGAGTCCAAGAAATTAAACTTGAGGTCTTCTTCATTTTTAAGCAATATTGAAGAAGAAATAGAATATTGCTTGATAAAGCATTGATTCGTGTATTTTACGAGCCCATATTAGTGTATGCTCACTGGTATTTTCATAATTTAAGAGTATGAAAACTTCAAATAAGACTCTGGGGGGTGCTTTTTCATAAGGTTAGTCTCTTGAGTCCGAAAAAGTATAAAACAATCCAAAGGAGAAATCTCTTAGCTTCCTAAGAACTAAGGTACAGCTTTTTCGTACTTAGTCAGTAAGGTCCCAAAAAAGGGTAAATTGTCACCATATCGACGCTCCTTCAAAAGCAAGCATATAGCCTTAGTTTAACGAGTGTGAAGGAAGGAAAGATCACTCAATATGTTCCATTTATTTATGAGTATGGGGCATCCAACAGTAAACTTGATGCTTTATATTAAGTTTTAACAAGCTTGATAATGACATAAAGAACACTCTGAATATTTTACATATTTTAATCCAGAGCATGAAAAAGAGAAAGTAAGCTCAAAAGGGTTCCTTTTTCATAAATTTAGTCTTCCAATCGCAAAAACGAAATAAACCTATACCTGGAAATACTCTTCTAGCCACAGTGAACTAGAGTATTCACTTTTCGTAAGTAATTCACATGGTCCGGAAAAGGGTTAAACTTATACCGATGTGGGTGATATTTCATTTACTTTAGAGAGTCTAAAAAAACAAGTAACTCAAGAATCTAGTCATATTTAAGGAGTCATACCAGGGTTTGAAGATAACTCCATATGATGGGAGCCTTATAACAAGGAATAGTTCTTAAAAGATAAAGTATGAGGTTCATTTTTTGCATGTAAAACTACTATGAAGGCTCCCATCACCTAGAAACAAGAAACATGGGTACCAAAAATGGCAATAAATGTTCTAACTAGGGAATTCCATGTTAGGACGATTCTAATCCATGGAAGAACAACGATGTTTGAAGGGGAAAACAAGGCTATATATTGCACTCCATCGATAAAAAGTGAATCGTACAGTTCAAAACAGGATCGGGTATAAATGAAAGATGAAATAGGACCAAATCCTGCCTTAAATGTTGGGAAAACATGTTCAAAGTTCATCCATGACCTGAAAGACTAAAAAATCAATGAATTATTAGTCAAAATATTCATAAATGACCAAAACTATAGAAAAATGGGTCAAAATTTTGAAATTTTTTACTACAGATAGTAAACTTGGTTAAAAAAACAATTCATTTGCACGTTTACCTTGAATAGTGCAAGTTTTACCTTCGAAATTCAACCTCTTCATATGGTGAAACCGTTGGACCTAATTGAACTCCGCCAATTGCAGGTAATTCATCTCTTTCCCGTCTTTCATTTGATATTATTTTTTTTAAGTTTTATTGCCATTTTTAGGTGTTTTAGTGAGTTTTAAAGGGAACAATGCGGAATCTTCGGGTAGCATCTTGCAAACTCACATATTCAAAAAAAAACATAGGTATGCAAGAGGATACCCACATTCAATATGCTTATCTCCTAACTGCACAGTCGCATATTGTGCAGTTTATGTGTTTTTTGTGAAAATAACCACAAAAACCCATGTTTGCAGGAAATATGGTGCTTGAATGGAGAGAGAGGGAGCACGATGATTGATATGGAACCCTTGCAAGATCCACTAAAATTAAATGCTCTTCATCAATGAGGTTTGTTAAAAAAAAAATTGCACAGTGAACATGCGCGCACAAGTGAGATTGTTAGAGTCCTTAATGTGACTTTGGTGTCTCGACCAGGGCTTATTTGATCTACAAAGTGAAACATTAGACATCATTGCACAAGAAATTTACTTTATCATGGGTTTTTTTCATAGAGGTATGCCAATGAATCTGAGTGGCTCCGGTCATGGGGGAGACCCACTTAGTTTTCAGGACTATGTGAACACGTATTGCTTTCTCAGATCCCAAAAATAAAGTACACAGTCTCCTATTGGCCAGATAGCTAGTTTCCCACTCAAGGTAATAGTGAACACCATCACATGGGTGGCAGGTGTTTCATCATTGCACTTAGCCACTCATAATCATATGCACCTTGGAGTGGAATTTCTAAGGAATGTGGTGTTTGACTGGTGTTCCTAGTTAGTTGTCAATATGAATAAGTAACTATCAGATTGCAAGCTATGGAAGAAAAATAACTTCGGTTACCCCAACATCCTGGTGGCATTATTCTTTGAGTGAGTACCTACACTAAGCCCTAGGGTGATACTCCCCATCCACATCCATGTGAACCTAGGCTCACAATGTGGGGAGATGTATTTGTTCGCCGGGGTGGAGGTGAGATACGAGGGGCTTATGATGATGGGTTCTATGCATGGTGGAGCAAATAGGTACCTGCATTTGAGCAGTTTCTCTATGTTTGAACAGAATTTTGTGGTGACCCTCAGCTCATGCTGCCTCCCAAAGATGCATGGGGAGAGATGGGTAAGTTTTGTATTTTCAAATATTTAATTTTTTCTTTGAATTTTATTTTTGTAAATAAGTGTATATACATGTGTGAATTATATGAGTCTAAGTTGTGTTTGTGTGATGAATATATTAGACATGTTCGAATGGATGGAATTCCTAGGATATATGTACAACCAGTCGAGGGATGTGGTGTTGATTCCACTCTCCGAGTTGTAGAGGGAAAGTTGGTCCTCCTTACTCATGATATTCTGACTTAAGGGATGGATAGAATTCCCATTGATATGCATGATCATGTAGTGGGGGTGCCCCCTTCATGGTTACACCTTCTTAGGAAGGTGTCTAGGACTGTCATTGCTATCGAGAGGTTGTTGGAGAGGAAACTGCAGAGTCTCCATAGTTTTTTTAGCTTCTAGGGGGATTGTGATCCCGTTTTTCGTATTTTGATGTACTTATGACTAGATGTTTTTGGAAAAGGACTTGATTTTAATGGACATGTTTTAGACACACACACAGATGTGTGTGTGTGTGTCTGTGTGCATATGATGACTTATTTACATATGTTTCTATGTGTACATCTGGATATTTTTACAATGTATGTGACAAATGCCAATCTAAGATATAATTTACATATGAGCCAGTTATTGTGTTTTGATTTCTTACAATATGCCTATATATAATGTTATTAAATTTTCTTTCAAGTAATCTAACTCATAGAAAATGATGCAGTAAGGTAGGATTTCTCACCTGATAATCTCCATTAAGCTAAGAGACTACTAATTGGGAGTCAATTCTAACCTCCATACATGTAATATCATGTAACACGGTGTCCCTTAGTAGCTCAATGACTGCACTATATTCATCCATATTATTAGTTGCAGGACCTAAATAAGCACCTCCTGAGGTAACTAATTGTCATGTAGGTGCATAGATTACCCATGCAGATGAATCCAAGTTACAAGTGTGATGACTTGCATCGTAAAATAATCCTATGAACCTATCCATTGGCATCTGAAACAACACCATATTTACATAAGAAACACTAATAAAAAATAACTATTTACAAAGTTATACAGATAGGTACAATAAAAAGAACATATCCTAAGCGTAATACTTTTTCAAGTAGATCCTATTTTGGGGCTCATGAATCTTATTACCATCGTAGTCTATTAATTCATAAGCACCCTTATTCAAGACTTTGAACACAACATATGGATATAACCACATGGGCTTGAGCTTTCCTTACCCCAAGGGTTCCTATCCTAGTCATAAACCAAGATAAGTTCTCCTTCAGAGGAAACCCTAGGTTTAACAGCTTTGTCTTACTAGTTGTTGACCCGTTCTTTGTGTGATTCATTCATTGTAAGAACATATCTATGTTGTTCATCTAGGTTCTTTAGATGGAGAAATTGTTCTTCTTGTTAGTTTTTCTTTATATCTGATTAGATTGTTTAGGATCTCTATTTGAAAGAATAACAAGTGCATCAAGATGCATAAGATATAAAAGATACACGAGACACAAATATTTTCTCCGAGGAAACCATAAAGGAGAAAACCCCATAAACTTCTTCAGAATAGTAAGATGATGAAAAGGAGTAATAACAAGTATTCAACAGTTATCTATCTCTCATCCTTTCTTTGTCTCTCTCTCTCTCTCATGTGAACTTGAGAGTGTGAGGTGTGTATAAATGAGGGAGAGATCCTCCCTATTTATACCCTTTCAATTCATTTCCCAAACATAATATTGGAGCCCACATGTCTTCCCTAATAGGCCTGACTAATCCCAGAGAGGCTCCAAATACAAATTACATGATGTCACATTGGGGACTATTTCCTCAACTTACAACAAAGGTTGTACCTCAAGGTCTAGAAACAATTTAGACATCCCGTAATTGGGTAAGATATATCCCCATTGGGGGTACAACAACATACAATTATAATGCACATCAGAATATCTTCTGAATTTACAAATAAATCAACACTCCCTCTTAAATAGGAAGGTATTCTCTCTCTTCACATTCATCAACACATCTAGACAAGTCTTGATCGCAGATTCATCATCACTGAGTCATAGAGTCATCATCATAGTTGTTTCCATCATCATCATACCATACGTTCTGCCATCAAAAGTTTCTACAAATCCATCCCTTTTTCATGTTGGATGTAGGCCTAGTCCTATTCCAGGTATTCATCACATCTCGAGCAATTCATCACATAGGAACTGTCCAGAACATTCTTTACATTTCCATGGAAATAACCTGTGTCTTATACCTTCTTCTCCTCGTATCCAGATCATCTCTTTTGTCCTGCACAAGACAAAACAAAACAAACAAAGCATCCACGGTCAACTTGCTTTCTATCAGAGAACCACCTAGGTGCACCTCTCGTGCTTCATGACCTTATCATCTCAACATGGGAACACACATATATGGATATATATATATATATATAAGGATTGATTACGACCCAATAACTTGCTACATCAGGATCTTTTACATTCTAGGTCAACCTCAAGGGATTACATATGGAAAACCTGCATCTAGGATATTTTCCATTCAGATAAACTTCGGGGCGTATTACATCTAAGTAACCTGTGTACCATGATAGGTCTCATTTTTACACTCATAAAACCCACATGGCGTATTACATCTAAATAAAGTACGTACCATGTTGGGTCTCATTTTTACATTCGGATACCCATCACAAGACTGATTACATACTCGGATAACCTATGAGCTTTGCCAGGATTGATTACATTCGAAGAAAACCTACATTACTAATTACGTTCAAGCATACCACTGCACCATGATTTTCCCACTCAAACAACCTATCTTATTTCCCATGTGAGATATTATTCTTTCATATCATATCAGGACTGATTACATCAAAGGATAACCTATGAGCTTCGCCAGGACTGATTAAATCCAAGGACAACCTATAAGACTGATTACATCTGAGAAACCTATAAGCTTTTCCAGTATTTTATGCTCATACAACCTGTCTTTATGGATATGCTAGAACACATCACTCCCTATTTCGAGGGATATTGATCTAGATCACACCAAGTCTTTTTTTTAACTACTCGAACTTCACTCTCGCAAGAAGCTTGGTCAACACATCAGATATCTGCTCCTCCGTTGCCACGTACTTGAGCTTCAATGCTCCTCTCTGAACCATATCATTGATATAGTGGAAATTGATCTTTCTGTGCTTCGACTTGTCATGGCACATAGTATCTTATGACAGCTTCACGCAACTCTGATTATCGAAAAATATACATGTCACATCCAACTAGAGATAAAACAAGTCATGCAATAGATTTCAAAGCCAAATTGCCTCGCAACTAGCCAATAAAGAGGCAACATACTCTGCCTCAGTTGTACTCAGCGCCACACATGATTTCTTTCTGCTGAGCCAAGAGATCATGCCATATCCCAAACTGAAGCAGCAACCTGAGGTGCTCTTCCTATAGGTGGCGCTACCTGCCCAATCTGAATCAACATAAACATGTAGGTTAGTCTTCTGATTTGCATCATATTTGACCCCATAATCCATTGTACCTTTTAGGCACCTCAGCATATTTTGTGCAGTTATTAGGTGAACATGTCTCGGATCTATTGGGAACTAGCTCAGGGTGTTCACCGCAAATCATATATATGGTCTCGTATTCATCACATACATCAATGAGACAATCCTCTGAAGATACATCATGGCATTAAACTTCTCGGATGAAGCATCACTCGAGAGCTTCAAGTTACATGCCATAGGTGTGGCCATTACCTTGCATTCCATCATTCTGAATCTCTTCAGAATATCCAACGCATATTTCCCTTGACCAATGAATATTCCATCTACACTCTTCCACACCTCCATTCCTAAGAAGTAGTGCATCATACCTAGGTATTTTATCTTGAACTCTATAGGAAGTCTACTCTTTCCATATGTAATGAGTTCCTCTTCATCTGTTAGAAACAATTCATTGACATATAGCAGGAGTATCATTGGTCTTCTGTCATCCACCTTGAAGTAGAGGTTGGAGTCTTTTTTACTCTTGGTAAATCCCAAACTCATCAGGAAGCTATCCATTCTTCCATACCATGTCCTCAGTGCTTGTTTCAATCCATACAAGCCCTTCTTTAATTTTCACACATGGGTATTCCTATCATGTGGCTCGAATCTCAGTGGATCTTCCATGTACACTTCCTCCTCAACTACACCATTCAAGAAAGTTGTATTAACATCCATCTAGTGTATTTTCCATTTCGTAACTATTGCCAAATAAATTATGGTCCCAAAGGAAGTGTACCTTTATATGGGTGAAAATGTCTCTTCATAGTCTATGCCTTCTTTTTGTGAGAAGCCTTATGCTAGGAATATCGCCTTGTATTTCTCAATTCTTCCATCTGTAGCATGCTTGATCTTGTAGATCAAATTTGAAGTCACGATAGACTTCTTCTCCGGTCTCAGAACAATCTCCCATACATCATTTTTCATGATCGACTGATATTCCTCGATCACCACATCCTTCCATTCTTTCTTTTTGGTAGCCTCTTCATAGCTGGAAGGTTCTCTATCAAATATGTCACATAGCAGGGCCACATAGCTATTGTAGGGATTTTCCCTCTTTCTCTCTCTATGTATTCCTTTTGGAGCACCATACCTCTTAGCTTCTTGTAATAGCTCTCATACCCATTCTAGTTTCCTCTTGTGTGAGTCCTTCTTAAGGAATGTCTCTACTGGCTCTTGTGGTTCTGTCATGTCATGATATTCACTTTCCTCTGGAATTTCTTCTCTAATTTCCATGTCTCAACCTCTTATCACTTCAGGTTCCTTGACCTCCTCGATCTGAATTATGTCGAGTCTTCATCAAAGGCTACATCTCTACTCATTTTGATTTTCTTGAATCCTAGGAAGTATATTAGGTAGGCATTTGATGTATCACTGTATCCTATGAAGATACCCTTCCTCCCAGAAGGATCGCACTTGGTCCCTTTCTCCTTTGGGATATGTATATACATCGAGCAGCCAAATATTCTCAAATGGATGACTTCTTATCTCTCTCCTGAGAAATCCTCTTCGAGATTCTTATTCTCAAGTACTCTATGAGGAGTGTAGTTCTGTACATATTGATTTGTTCTTGTTTCCTCCACCCAAAGGTGCTAGGAATATCTTGATCATATAGCATAGCTCTTGCTGCCTCCATGATGGTCTGGTTCTTTCATTCTGCCACCCCATTCTGTTGAGAATTGTATGGAGTTCTCAACTCCCTCTTAATCCCCAACTCTCTACAGAGTTCCTTGAATTATTCTGAAGTTAAATCTCTACCATTATCTAACCATAGAGTCTCGATCTTCCTATCCATCTAGTTCTCGGCCAAGGTTTTATATTCTTTAAACCTACTGAAAACTTCACTTTTCCCTTTCAAGAAATATATCCAAGTCTTACATGAGAAATCATCTATAAAGGAAACATAGTACACATACCCACTTAATTTACTAGAGAACATAGCTCCACATACATCCGAGTGTACTATCTCTGGTATTTCTTAATCCTTGCTCTCACTGCTAGGAAATTCCTTCTTCGCATTCTTTCCTTGTGCACATCTTTTGAAAATTCCTTCATGATTTTCCTGTATCTCTGGCAGTATTGAGACTTCTTTGCTTTCCATCGGTAATTCCCTGTAGTGCACATGTGCAAGCCTTATGTTCCATAGTTCACTTAGTTCAATCGACTCGTGAACCAGTTCTTGTTCAGGCTGTCCCTTCAACTTGTACAAGCCTTTGTCTTCTTCTCTAATAACTGTTGTATCCTCTATAGTCTTTCCTATGGGACACATCAAAACTTGGCCATAGACAAAAGCAACCCTAATCCCTTTTGCATCTAGTGCAAAAATGGAGAGAAGATTCTTATTCAATCTTGGAACATATAGCACATCCTTTATATTGAAGGATTTCCAGAAGTCAAGCTTGTATGAAGCTTCACGACTCCCTTTTATGGGGTATTGATAATTATCCCCAAGTTTCACCTTGTGAGGTGAGTCATGTTCAGAAATATTAATGAATGATTCCTTGTATCTCGTCATATGTTTAGAATCTCCAATATACACAAGACAATCATTGGTTCCATGTGAGATAGTGCCAGTAAGTGATGATATTAGCACATACTTTTCATCTGAATCATCCTTCTCCCATCTGATTCTTTTGTTTGTTGGTTCATCATCTTTGGAAACATGATCATGGTGTATCCTTTTCTTGATGGTACAATCTCTTGCAAAGTGTCCCTTTTCATCATAATTATAGCATCGAACATTTGAAGTATATCTTTTAGTATTCTTCAGTTTCCTGTCCATATTCGTGTTGTGATGAAAGTTCTCCTTCTTCTTGAAGTTCTTCCTGGTGTGAACAATGAGAGCTTGATCGTCAGTTGCTCCTATGTTTTCTTCTATTGTCACAAGTATAGCTTCTTCTTGCGCACATTTTTCTCAAAGTCTGTTGAAAGAGATCAGCCTCCTTCTTGCACAAATTCCTTGAATGAATGAATCCCATGATCTAGGGAGACCATTTAAGGTAGTCATTACAATTTCTTCAACCAATTCAATTTATTCTTTGATTTGAGAAACCCTTATGAAGTAAGACTATATAGTTTTGGATTTTTGCATCTTCACATTCTTCAGTGGGTTTCTCAAAGTCATCTTCTGATTGATGTTCTTTCCTTCAAATATCTTATTCAAAGAATCATACACTTCTTTCTTTGTCTTGAATGAAGACACATGGGGGATGAGGTGATCCTTAATATAATTTGCAATGATTCTCTTAGCCTTATCCATGCTTCTCTTATATGCAACCTTAGCCTCATCCCCCTCTGGTTCTGAAACTTCTGCATTGATGAGCTTATCCAAATCATTCTCTTCAAGGATCAGGGATATTACGTACTTCCATGCTCGAAAGTTATCATCCCCTCCAATATTTTCCTCAAGATGAGTATGATGAGTCATATTTACAAATGAGAACCTCAAATGGAAATAGAAAATATTTAGATCTTACCAATTTGAGGTGTCCAACTTGATTCTAGAGCTCGTTGACCTAGGGTTTGTCAAAGAAACCCTAATTTTCCAAAATTGGACTTTGGGAATTCTATTTGGATGGAAATATTTTCCTCCTTTAGGCGAGTTTCTCAGTTAGCTCACTTTCTAAAAATTGAGGTGGGAAGTCTCCAAAACTTGATGCCCTAATTCGTCCCTACACTAGTGACAAGGTCAAAAATGAAACTTCTCCCATTCAGAAACTGTCTCCACCAAAATATGCGTCCTACTGAGGTGAGTAATCCAGCCCCTCTTTTCTTGATAATCTGTGGAAAGAATGCCTTGAACTAGGAAGTCCTAGTTTCTGCAGCTGCACAATGCCTTATTTCAAAGAGGCCCTGATACCATGTTAGTTTTTATTTATATCTAATTAGATTATCTAGGATATTTATATGAAAGAATAACAAGTACAAAAATATGCAAAATATATAAAATATACATGAGACACAAATAATTTCACCAGGGAAACCATAAAGGAGAAAACCCTGCAAACTTCTTCAGAATAGTAAGATTATCAAAAGCAATAATAAGAAGTATTCAGCAACTATCTATCTCTCCTCCTTCATTTGTCTCTCTCTCTCATGCGAACTAAAATTATGAGGCGTGTATAAATGAGGGAGAGTGCCTCCCTACTTATACCCTTTCAAGTCACTGACCAAACATAATAATGGGGCCCACATGTCTTCCCTAACCAGTATGAATTATCCCATAGAGGCTCCAAATACACATTACATGATCTATTTCCCTGACTTACAATAGAGGTTGTACCCCAAGGTCTAGACACAATTTAGACATCTCGTAAGGGGGTAAGACACATCCCTAATGGGGGTACAACAACATACACTGATAATACACATCATAATATCTTCTGAAGTTACAAATACATCAACACTTTTATTTCATAAGTCTCAGGTAGCACATGTATTGCAATTTTTAATGACAGTATTTTGCATTCTATAGGGGTAACTACTTCCACCCCATGAACAAGTTGGAAATGGGAGAACCCCATGGAAGTATTGGTTGTCGTCTGATACTCCCAAAGTGCAGGATACAACATTATGTGCCAATTTGATCTACTTGCATTAATAGTATTCTCTAGAATGGTTTTCAATGTTTTATTAACGGCTTGAACTTGCTCATTTGTCTGTGGATAAAAAGAAGACGAGTGTCTTGTTTAAACCCTAGCAAAGTAGTCAATTCAGTCATCATCTTACTTCGAAAGTGACTGCCATGCTCCATGAAAATCTACTTCGAGATATCGAATATAGAAATACTTTGATTGAATATGAAATTTGATGTCATCTCACCATCGTATTTGAAGGTAGGCATTTCCTTTTCCCACTTGGTAAAGTAGTCTACAGCGACAATGATGTATTTATGCCCCCCAGTAGATACTAGGTTGCAGGTAATTCCATGGTCTATGACAATATGCTTTGGGATACCAAATATAGAAATAATTTGATTGAATACTAAATATGATGTCGTCTCACCATCAGATTTGAAAGTATGCATTGCCTCTTCCCACTTAGTAAAGTAGTCTATAGCAACAATGATGTAATTATGCCCCCCATCAAGTATTGGGTTGTAGGTCATGAAATCTACCCCCACTTGGTGAAGGGCCCTACTGGGATGATGGGATTTAAAGGAGCGGGATGTGACTGCATATTTTTGGTGTAAATCTAACAAGGATGACATCATTTCACCACTTCCACATAATCTTTAAAGATGGTGGGACAAAAATAACCAGCACATATGATTTTCTAGGTCATTTCTAACCCAGATAAATGACCCCCAGATGCGCTGCTATGAGAATAATTTAGGACAAATTATGCCTCCTCATGACTGAGGAAACGATATAGAATAAAATATACCCCTCTTCTATACAAGGTATCTAAAATAATGAGGCATTTTTTTTGTGTTTAATCATAACTTCCACCACTCTTCTCATGAGAAGGTTATCAGAAATTTCAAAGTCTGGAGATATATCAAAATATATCCATACCAAGGATCATTGGTCAAAATTAATATGTGTTCGTTAGGTAATTATTCATCTTCAGTCGTTATACTTTTGTCGCTTGGGAACTCAAAGATAATCTTTGTGAATGCTAAGGACTTTTTTGATTTAGCGAACTGAAAATCTAAGTCAAAATCTTGGACTATGAGAATCCATTTATTAAATTTTCCTCCAATGATCTGTCAGGATAGAACATATTGAAATGGATTTGCAGTGACATAACCTTTGAACGACATACACTACTACCAAGTCCAAATTATCGACGTGTGAATATATTAATTCAGTTCCAGCCAAAGATCGACTGAGATCATATATGGCATGTTCCTAGATCTTATCATCTTCCTGGACCATCACTACACCAACTATAGAGTCTGATGTAGCCATATACAATATAAAATCCTTGGTGTAATCTGGTGGAAGCAACAACGGGGCTGATAATAATGCTTTCTTTAATTCCCCATATGACTGCTGGGCGGATTCATCCCCTATAAAAGGGGTTTCTTTCTTAAGAAAACATATGAAACCCTTTGTTATATTGGCATAATTAACTATGAAACATCTAAGAAAGTTATACTTACCCTGTACACTTTGAAGCTGTCGAATAGTTCGAGAAGGAGGCAGCCTTTAATAATTGCCTCCACTTTCAAAGGATCGACCCTAATACTTTTATTGGAAACAATGCAACATAATAGTCGTCCCAACTCAACCCAAAATACATACTTATGGGAATTTAAGCAAATATTATAGTGTAGGAACATTCAAAATACCAAATGAATATGATCCAAGTGGTCTTTTTTTCTCTAGAATGAGCCAAACGGTCATCTAAGGTTTGACAATTTGTTTTATGTAGTGAAAACTGAAATTCATAGCCCGTTGGAATGTATCCACGGAATTATTCAAGCCAAATGGAATATTTTTATTCACAAAGGTACCCTAGGGGCAGATGAATTAAGTCCTATGTTGCTCCTCGGGTATAATTTGGATTTGATTGTATCTCAAGAAGCCATCCATAAAAGAAAAGACTTCACTACAGGCGCATGCAACAATTATTTGATCTATGAACAGTGTGGGGTAGTTGTCCTTAGGACATGCCTTGTTTAGGTCTCTGAATTCTGTACAAACATTGATATTTCCTTTCTTTTAATCCACCGGGACTGGGTTAGATACCCATTCCATTAAAGAAATGGGGTATATGAAACCAACTTTTAATAGTTTTTCAACTTTAGCCTTGATGGATGTCGCCTTCAGAAAGTTCACAGGATGTATATTTTGTCGAACAGCTCTGACATTAGGGTATGTTCCTATTTCATGTTCCATAATAGATGGGTCCATTCTTGACATATCCTCGTAATACCATGCAAAAACATTGTGAAATTACTTGAGGAAGGCTATATAAATGGCAATTTCCTTGGGTGGAGAATTTGCTTCAATATAGAAATTTTCCACGATGTCGGGTTTGGTGGAGATGTTGATTAGTATGGTTGTGGAAATTTTTTCCATATTACCTTCAGCGAACACTCCTTCCTTATTCAAATAATTTATGGGTTGGTCAACACCTTCACTCAGTATCACATGGAACTCGTAGTTTATTTCTACTCAGATATGGTAGGAAATAGGATTTGTGATGCAAATCTTCACATATTTTATCAGTTCCTATCATGGCCTTCAAAATGGATTCATCGGATGGTAAAACCATGTCCAAGAAATCATATGAATAAGTTGAGTTCATTTCCCATGCAATAATATAGGCATCCTCTGGCTCCAATGAGACTAAAATAGTTGAGAGGGAATTAGCAGTAGCATCAAATGTAGCTTGGTAAACTATTTATGTTGTTGATAAGGGCATGTCAAGCTCAACTTGTGAATGGAGAACCCATGGATCTGTTCAATCTACAATTGTACAATCAATATTCCCTACACTAGTCATTCCTAGAAATTTTATAGGAGCGGGAAAGCCAAAAGTTCCCATCAGTGGCGTGTACATCCCCGCTCCTAAGTTTTCATTGTCTAGGTGTGATTGATCAATCAAGGGAACATTACAATTCAATGTATCCGTACGAATCTTCCAAGTATAAGACAGTTGATCAATAGTCACTATCTTCCCTTCATGAGGGAAAACAAGGACATAGAATACTGACGATGGAATAGCGCACATGGCATAGGTCGAATTCCTACCCAAGACTAAATTGTAGTTCAAAGGGGTGTCAACAAACTCTACTTCTATTGAAACCATTTTCCCTACCAATTCTATATCAAAATAAGGTGGGATTCCATGGGGACAAAAATACCTTCCATCGAAAGTGGTCAACAAGGTATTTGATGGGACTAACTCGGGGGATATTGGAGCTTTCCAACCTGAAACAACCATTACACAAGAATATGAACCTTCATATACAACATTTCATCCAATGGTTTTACCGCCATGTAATACTTCAATTTGAAAGTATACATGGTAGGGAAAGCATGGTTTGACATTAGATAAGTCAAACTTAGTCTTTAAGCTCGCAGAATTCATACTACCAATAGCTGCTAGAAGTGCATTGTGTTGTGAAGTACAAATTTGTAACACTTCTAAGGAAAACATAGCCCAAGGATTTTGGGCCAATTCCTCCACAAACAAATAGTTGGGAGAATCCCTCGCATTAGGCTTTTGATATGTCTTCTTGAAGAAACCTTTCGGTATCTTCGGCATAAATTCAGTCGGTTTTTCAATCAAAAGTGGTCCCGATGCTTCGGAAGGTTGCTTATATTTCTGTGAAGACTCATATTCATATTTTTTGGCATTGTTTTGCAATAAATTTTAGGATCAGACCATTTCAATGCATGATTGGTCAGCAGGGGGAGTGTTCTAAGTGCCCCTGACATTCTTTGGATCGCTCAAAGTTTCATTTTGTCCTTGCAGGAAGGGTCCTTAAGGATAGCAGGTTGTTGCCTCAACAACTTCTAATCTTATTAAATCAAATGGAATTGGTAATTCAAGTGGTCTTCATGATAAAGCTTGCAGGGAAACTTCACCTTTTTATTCTTTTTTTTCCCCCTCGTATTTTTTGTGGGATTTTGTTTATTTTGATTTCCCTCCCCTTTCTTCCCTTTGTTTTTCTTCCAACAGGATTGTTGAGTGCTCTTTTAGGTGGACTACACATTATAAACTTCTGCATTCTAATGGGAGGGGGTAGCATCCTTGGTTGCTTCCACCGCAAACTACTTCACTGATAGTTCATGTATTTTCTTTTACATTGATTCCAGAGTGGGTGATTCAACCGAACCCACAATGCCATCAGCATGCAGTCTAGGATGAGGTTTCACAAAGTCTATATTAGACCTTGGTGCATAAGGTATAATATCATGGATAATCCCATACTGAGCGCATATCAGGTCAAGATTCTGGGCTCTGAGAATTGATTCCTCTTTCTTCATCACTTCTAAAGTTGAAACATATTTTGGTAATAGGTATTTCAAAAACCATTCAAGCAAAAAAACAGGAGGAATATTGGTTTTAATTAAGCTCTTTCTCCTTCTCCACTCTTGGATGTGATCAGAAATGTGAGTAGATTTATTATGTCGAAAAGTCGACAAAGATCAGAACCAACATCATACCAGACAGAAGGTCGAAAGTGATTGAGAAAAATTGTGGCTAGATCAAGGAAACTATCATAAGAAGCAAATGGAAGTTCGATGTAACATTTAGCTTCTACACTAGTCAAGGTCCTTTGAAAAAGCATCACCGAACTGAATAATCATTCAAAGAGTTTGAGGAGAAAAATAGATTAAAAGTAGTAACATGGTCACCAAGGTCCTCTCTTTTTTTCCCTTCAAATTTTGGAAAACATTAAGGTATTTTGATGGGAACCGGTGGCCAAGTCGTATCATGGCGCACAAGGTCATTCATTAGTTTTGAAAGATCTGACAATTTTAACGCTTCCAGAAAAGGGATTTGAGTCCTAGCTAGAGTTTGGTATTGAGGAACTTGATGTGAGGAATGGATTGCACCAATGCTTCCAGAAGGTTGGTTGAGGTTTTCCCTAGCCACTGGTTGTGAAAAAGTAACAATGTTTTGAAAAGGATTCCATCCAAACGCCAAGGGGATACTAAATTGAGGTGTGTTATGTTGAGTTTGACTAGTTCCGATCGAAACATGTGTCATGGATATGGTAGCTCTTGATCTTCACTTGAATAGGGAAAAAGTAGAGCTTCCAATTGGTGCGCTCGAGACCTGACTTGTAGTTTGAAAACTGAATCTTAAGAAAGGATTTTGGATTCCATAAGACACATATGAATAAGTAGGTGTGGGACCTACATACGGAAAGGATGGACGAATGTGTCCTCCATACCAAGGATACCCTTGGACGAAAGTAGTAGACCAAACTAGGTTTATTCTGAAATTTTTGGAATAAAGGAGAGGATGTGAAAGGAATATTGGGTATATTAGTAACCACCACATTAAATGGACCAGTAGTAGTGTTCACATGTATTGAAGGACTAAACACTCTAGTACTCAGAGACACAGGGATAGGTGATGTAAAGTTCAGTGATACTACCAGTGCATTGGGTATATTTGACAATTATACACTCACATGTGAAGGAGATACTCCATCGGCTGACATGGATGAGGTGGGGGTATAAATATCCACAAAGGTATAACTTGTACAAGTATTGGATCTATCAAAACAATGAGAGGTGAGTTATAATTCCTTGCAAACTCTTCAGCCTACAAGTCTTTAATCTCTACTAATGAATGATCATTGATCAGGTTGAATATACCTTAGCTCAGGTTCCCCTAGACCTTCGCTAATACCAGTCGATTCGAATGAACCGCTTGTGTAATTTCTCTGCCTTATAGGTGGTGGTGGAGGCTCCACGGTTGTAAGCGGAGGAAGTCTTTGCAAACTTCACTGTCTATGAGGATGTTGATCCTCCACAACTAAAGGATTTATTTACACACACCTAAGGGCCATACTATATCACAAGCAAACCAAAAATCACACCACTAAAAACTTTCTTAAGTATCACAACGAGGAAGGTGAAGATATACCTTCCAAAGGAACGTATGGAATGATGACAGCCCAAAACATACCAGTGAAGAGTCAAAGAGAAGTTACCAAGGGTATCGATACAAGTTTTATGGGTGCAAGCAGTTGAATCACCAACCACCCTCCCAAATTATTGCACAGGGTTTCCTCCCATGTCTACCCTAGGTACAGTGGAAATATCCTTCCATCGTCACCTTCCTGAGAACCCCAGGTCAAGATACTAAGGATACCATATTTATAAGAATTTTTTGTTGGAATAGTCATCGGTCTGACTGATGTGCATGGGCGGGGTGACAAAGTCTGAAATCCAAACAACACCGACACCACATAGGGATAACGATGCTATTGAATGAATCCCCAAACGCACAGCAATCCTGGTGTATGTTCCACTATGTATTGGAGGGGTATCTCTTCAACCCAAGATTCACATGACCTCATCCTTGACTCCTGTGTTAGAGGAGCTTT
Source organism: Pseudotsuga menziesii (assembly GCA_001517045.1). Lineage (NCBI taxonomy): Eukaryota > Viridiplantae > Streptophyta > Pinopsida > Pinales > Pinaceae > Pseudotsuga > Pseudotsuga menziesii. Next base: position 25,071 of record LPNX011045916.1, on the reverse strand, counting down.
CCAGTTTACCTTCCTGTAAAAGTGGATTTCCTAAGTGATAGGTCACTATGTCTAGTTTCAAATGGTTTTGGGTGGTTATATATAGTCCTAATACAAAACCCTAACCTAAGCTAGTTGATGTCATCCCTAAAAATAAAATTGTTACTAATCAATTTTTAAATTATGAACATTTTTTAAGACTTTTTTTTACTCAGGGTGATGACCATGCAACTTATGATGTTTTTTACTTGCCTATAAAGAAAAATGTATGATGTAAAGTGTTTCATATTAATATTGTCATTTAAGTTCTCTTTCCATTTTCAAAAGTAATGAAACTTTTTTACTAAAATTTATAAATCAAAAATTTTCTTTTCTTTACTTGAAAACAGATGCAAAATGTGTCAACTTAAAGCTAGTATGCACCTAATTGCTTTGTTTTGTTATTTTTCTTTTCAAAATGAAAATGAAAGAACATGCAATATACTCAAATGTAATTTAGAAATATGAACAAATGTATAAGAAATACTCATCTTTTAGACCTCATAAACACAAACTTTGAATACCATGAAAATCTTTAAAAAAAGCTACTTGGACCGAACTACACAACTTTTAAAAATGAAGTTGTTCCAAAGCTTGGATGAAGAAAGTTCAGGTTGATTACCCAAGAAACCAGACTATAAGTGAACACCAAGATTAAAATAGATTGAAAACTTATAAATCACCTAAACTCCTACCAGTATATGCCAAGAGGAGAGACCTAAAGGGTCTTAAACAAGAACCCAAGCTAACTCGCTTAAAAAAGGGGCTTACAACACAAACAAACAAACTTAACCAAGTAACAGTCCCAAACAAACTCAGGAAAAGTGTCTCAGAAGAATCCAAAAATGCAAAAGCAGACTTTTAAAACAAAACCCTAGCTTTCACATAACCATCTACAGTAAATACGTGATTGTTCATCAGAAAATCTGTGTACCATACAAGACTATGTTGTGGAAAACCCACATATTTTCTCAGTATACACAACTATAAGTATAGCATACCCATGAATTCCTAAAGAAATTTTCAAAATTAAAAAATAATGGACCTAAACACTGAGTAACTGTTATACTCAAATCATATCACCAACATGTGATGAGATCCTTAACACCTATCTTTTCCCTGAATCCCAAACTTGGAGTGGAAACATGCTCTGGATGTCAATTCTACATAAAAAAAACCCTAGCACTGCGCTTTCCCTTTATTTGATGAGCGGTACCTTTATCAGCACCACCTGAGTCCTGTTATAGAAAAGCAGTGCCACCACGTATATGCTTTGTTCTTGAAGCGGTTCTTACCCTTCACCACTCTATCATAAAGGAACATAAGCGGTACCCTTGGTAAAAATGGAAAAAAAGAGGATTCTCGAGGCTTCTAGAAAATGATCCTCATGTCCTCCCTTATCCCTATCAATCTAGGTTGGTTGGAGTCGAGATCCCTCTTGGTATGATCTTATGGCCACCTCACCCACAATTCTCTCAACTATCCCTATCCATTGAGCCCTATAAATACAAGCTCATGTCCCATAGTTGAGGGAGAGAACTGAATGCTAATGTTATGTTGTTGAATTGACTATCTAGCCCAATCCATTGGAGAGCACAAGAGAGCAAGTTGGAGCTATCAGGGATGAGGTGTTTGTCTTGTGGAGGAGTTTGTCAACACTAAGGCAATGGTTGTAATCTTCTTCATTCATTTCTTAATGCAAAGCTTATTTCCCTCCCACATATATGTTGTACTGATCTCACATGTATGTGTCACTAGATTCCTTAGTCACTAGTATGGATGTATAAATAATGTTCTTATATCTTTGATGTTATTGTTTGTTTGACATGTTCTACAAGTACACGGGTTCATCATCAAAGCATTATTCTAGGTGTTTACAACATTCAGGGAAGGTTTTCATCCTTTGTCGTTCACTTATTTGTTCTGGATCTGAACCATTCAGACCAGAGGAATAGCTTCTGTCTACAGAAGGTGCAATATTCCTGACAACAAATCTGGTGACTCCGCTGGGCATTCGATCCGTCTTGTTCTTCCTCAGTTTCTGAACTACTCTTATCTGGATCCAAGCTCCAGCCTCCTATCTTTGCAGTCAGATCTATATCTGAGCTACTGAAAGTTTTGGTTTGAAATCTTCAGATCTCTTCAGATTTAGTAAGGGTGGAAGCAATTCAGCAGCTGTCAATACCAAGGTCAAAAAGATACCTTCAGTCCTTTTTAGGCAAGATAAACTTTGTCAGGAGATTCATTCCTAATTTCTCTGAGTTGGTAAAGCACGTAACAGTCATGCTAAAAAGGGATGCAAAAATAAAATGGACTAACCAGGCAAGAAACTCTTTTGAAGACATTAAGAAATCCATCATGGGGGCCCCAACCCTGATTAGTCCTGAATACACCAAGGATTTTTACATTTTCTCTTTTGCATCTTATGACACAGTGGCAGCTGTACTATTACAAAAGAATGATGAATTTCTTGACCATCCAATTGCTTTCTTCAGCAGAACCCTGAGAGATGCTGAGCTAAAGTATGACCTAATTGAGAAACAGGCTTATGCTCTCATAAAATCTTTGAAGACTTTCATAATCTACATTCTCCATGCAAAGGTCATTACATATGTCCCTTCAGATCGAAATTTGAGTTAAAACACGGGGATATATGTCAAAAATACAAACAAAAAAGTAGTTTTTTTCTTTTCTTCCTCCAAAATTAATACATATTATTTTATTATTTTAACTATTATTTTATTAATTCATTTTTGAAGGCCCATTTTGAGTTGAAATTTCCTCTAATGTCAGCAGTTTTGGTTGCCCAATAAGGTTAGTAATTGATAATGCACCAGCTTTTAAGGCTGGGGCATTATTTAAAATGTGTGAATCAATGGGTATTCAACTGGTGCACTCCACATCCTATTACCCACAAGGAAATGGCCTGGTTGAGTCATCCAACAAGAGCTTAGTCAAAATCATCAGGAAACTATTAGAGACAAATCAGAAAAGCTAGGATTCAAAGCTTAAGTTTGCTTTATGGGCTGATAGGGTAACAGACAAAAGATCCATAGGGACTTCTCCATTCAAACTAGTTTATGGCACTGAGGCCATTTTTCCTATACAGCTCATCCTTCCAATGGAAAAGTTCTTTTAGGAAGAGGAGGATGAACCAAATGATATGGTAAGAAGGATGATGGATTTGGTATAATTACAGCAAATAAGGGAGCAAGTTGTATGAAAATCAGAAGCTCATCAACAGAGGATAAAGGGCATGTTTGACAAAAGAGCAAATCCAGACAACTTCCAGGTCGGAGATTAGGTCCTCAAGTGGGATGATGTCAGACAGGACAAGGGGAAACATGGAAAATTCAACTCTTTGTGGATTGGCCCTTTTGTGATAGCCCAGGTACATAAAAATAACACCTTCAAATTGCAAATTCTAGAAGGTGAAGAGGTATTTGATGGCCCAGTAAATGGGCGTTTCTTGAAGCTCTACTTTATTTCAGGCTCTGAGGCCTTATGATTGTAAATTAGTACATAGTAGGTTGTTTTGCTTTCAGAATAAACTCCATGCCCAATGGAACAATAAAGGATAGTTTTAAGTTACTTAGTTGCTTTTAGTGAAAGGCATTTTGGTCTAGGGTTCTTGGGACCTCACTGGGAGGTTCCCATCCCCAACTAGGAGCCATATGTTATCTCCCAAAATAATTTGTTTCGATAGTATGAATAATTTAATTCACACAATGAGGGATATGAATATCACTAACAGTTTGAAAGCCTCTGTTTTTTATGAAAATTTCACAAAGTTGTAGCTTCGGTGGCTTGGGCGAGGATCAGAACATCTCATTAGCCACAACAGACTTACAAACTGTGGCTTCCATGATCAGATGAAAAATTCGACGATCAGAAGAACTAAGGACTATGGATCGGCAAAGTAAAGCTGAAAGTTTCCGTAGTGTCACTGGTATAAAGCACTAAAATGTCGCCGAAGTCACATATTAGAAATCGGAACCACTACTTCATAATGCATCGGAGCTTGACAACAATAACCATCGGCAAGATAGTCCACTAAGGAGCCACAACGGTGGGAGACAAACTGACTAAGGCTTCTGATCAATGAATATAAAATCATCAGCGATCGGAAGAACTAAGGACTACAGATCGACAAGATAGTCTACTAAGGAGCCGCAACGACAGGAGACAGACTAACTAAGGCTTTCGATGAATCAATAGAAAATCATTGGAGATCGAAAGAATTAAGGACTACAGATTAGCAAGATAGTCCACTAAGGAGCCGTAACGGCAGGAGACATATTGACTACGGGTTCCGATCAATCAATAGAAAATCATCGGCGATCGAAAGAACTAAGGACTATATATCGGCAAGATAGTCCACTAAGGAGCCGCAATGGTGGGAGACAGACCGACTACGGGTTCCGTGACAATAGAAACTCATCGGAGATCGGAAGAACTAAGGGCTACGGATCGGCAAGTTTAGAACCAAGCAGCTCCACAGTGTCGGTAAGGCAACGGATAAGGCTTCCGATCAATCAATAGAATATCATTGACGATCAGAAGAACTAAGGACTATATATCAGCAAGATAGTCCACTGAGGAGCTGCAACGGTGGGAGACAGACCGACTATGGGTTCCGTGACAATAGAAACTCAGCGACGATCGGAAGAACTAAGGGCTACGGATCGGCGAGTTTAGAACCAACCAGCTCCGCAGTGTCAGTAAGGCAACAGACAAGTCTTTCGATCAATCAATAGAAAATCATCTGTGATTGGAAGAACTAAGGACTACAGATCGGCGAGGTAAATCTAAGCAGCTCTGCAGTGTCAGTAAGGCAATGGACAAGGCCTCCGATCAATGACAAAAATCATTCCGACAACAATAAAACTAGTTTTTTTCACCTCTGAAACCATGGCATTGTTCCGGTCTAGGGCACCGATGTGCTAGAAGACAGAGCTTCCGATCGGCGACCATGGCAACAAGGTATAAAACTTCAGAAGATTAAACAAGAAAGGTCACTTCAGTTAACCGTCGAAACACTAGCTTTTGGCGGCAAGTTCACACTGAACCAGTAGTGGTGATTAACAGCAACCACTTCAGTTATTAAAAGTTCGCTCAGTGAACTAGATCTTCACAATAGATAGACAAATAGTTAGCAAGGGTTTGAAACCCTAATTTGAAAAAACTAGCACTTCTGAGTATTTTTTTTTTGTGTAAATAGATGGAAGCTTCAAGATCTGTCATTTTGTAGAAGGATATAAATCCCATGATTGATTTTATAAAAAAGGTTCGACTTAGGGGATTTGTAATTCTATTATCAAGTGTCTCATCTTGTTTATTCTAAATATAATCTCTTTTGTTATGATTTGTTCAGCCATTAACTTTATCTTTACTGTACTTATGCCTGAATGTGCAATTAGGTGATTTTCAGGTTTATTAATAGCTAATAGTTGTCATCATATTGGTGAGTTAATGTGATTTGATTTATAAGTACCATCCTTGTCAGGATTTAGCCATTTATATCCATATATTTTGTATGTAAGTCTGCCAGCTTGATGAGTTCTCCATCCCTGCACCTTATTGTCAAACTACTGAACAAGTTGTAACTAAAAGCCTTGTAATTGAGTGAACTTCATGCATGTCTTGAGAGTGGGAGGTTATATAGGTCATTTGACTTGATCCATATCAAAAAACCCTAAAAACATTTTAAGTTACCAAGCATCCTCGAGCTACAACCTAGAGGAGTTTCCTGGAGTGATAACAGTTCCCTTTTCCTTTGTTCTTCCTTGAGCCGGAAGATTCATCATGTTGTTGGTTTTCAAATTTAGGCTTAGGAGATTTGAAATTAGTTTTTGGGTTCTTCTACTACTTTCCTTTACCCTTCAGATCTTTGGGCCTCGAGACATGGAGGGCTTGATCACAGAAGGATCTGATGATCCCCATCTAGACAAGCTTATCATGTTCACTTGTTAGGGACTCAATGAAGGCATTGAGTGTAGGCATCTTCCATCCAGGGGTTGTGAGCTTCCCCACATAGAATGTAGAGACAAAAACTAAATAATCAGCTCCAAGTTTGGAGAGTATGGTGAGGATGAGCTGATCATCCGCCTTCTCCACTTTGCATTGCTTCAAGAGTAAGACAATGTGCTTGAAATTTGTGAAAAAATCATTCAATTTCTCGAAATTGGAAGGTTGGAGAGACATCAATTCATTTTCGAGCTGGTAAACTCTCAAATCATCCTGCTTTCCATATAGGGTTTCCAATTTGTCCCAAATTTCCTTTGGAGTCTTCAATCCCGAAATATGGAAAAGAAGATCCCGGGGAATAGAGAGGTACAAGAATCGGAATGCTTCATCCTTCTTGTTCAAGAATCTTGATTTGTCTATGGTAGAACCAGGCTCATCTTCAGTGTCCATGGTGACTCTATAGAGTCCTCTAGAGTGCAGCTGAATCTCCATGTCTCCTTTCCATGAGTGGAAATTGAATGGAGTCAAAAGATCTACTAAGGGGGCCATCTGGATCTGCTAGAGAGAATGCTTCACCTATAGAAAAATTGAAAATCACAACAGAAAGGGAAATGTAAGGTCAGACAACCTGCACATTTTAGGCTTTCATCACACCTAGCATAGTCAATCAAGCAAGCTTGATCAACAAGTTCTTTACTTGGGGTATTAAGTGGTAAGCCTTGCCTTCTAGTGCAGTGCTGGATTTTTGAGCTATTGCTCAATTTTCTTGCAAGATCTGTCAAAAACCTTGTTTTTGAAAGATTTGAGCTTCGTCCCACCGTGAGCTCTGATACCATATTAATCTGTCACAGTAATCTAGGGACTAAACACAAGTCTCATCAAAGATTAATAACAATAAGGCATGAAAATGGTGTAATTGTGCTACAAAATGAGTAGCCACTCTGTATATTCACACAAATAATGAGTAATACAATACAATGTCATGCTACAAGCATGAATGACAAAGCAATTTGAATTCCTAAGGAGGTCATTCAAATTGAATGAGTGAGTCTATCTTAACTTAATGTAAGCCACAGTCAACACTCAAGTTAACCACTGATCAAAACCCCAATTGACTCAACTGAGCCCTAACTGAAGTTGAAGAGCAATAAATGACTGAGTCTAACTGAAAGTAGCTCAGACACATGTCACTGCAAGCTAACCAATAAGTGGTAGCGCATCAATGACTCCAATGAACCCTGCTGAGGTTAATTGAAGTGTAACCGAACATCATAAGTGGTTGGAGGCACCCCTGTTGACTCCAGTTCATTAAATAATCAATTTAATGAAGGAAGGCACCTTCATTTCCCTGTTTAACTTATTGTAACCATCAGTTAGCAATATGGTGCATTAATGACACTCGGATCACCCCCGGAGTGCTCCAATTAGCCTCCCTGAATGTAGGAGAAGGCTAAGTTAGCCTCCTTGACTAAAGGTAGGCATGGATGTGATCTAGCTGATGTCATCTAGTGCTCCTCTAATGTTAATTAAGTCAATAATACTTAGGATAGTGTTTTAACTAGGCCAAATTGACCAAAATGAGTGTGTAAGGTGGTAAATGTCTCCAACACCCCCCCTTAAGCTATACTCAGGAGGAGTTAGAAAACATAAATGCATAAAAATGTTAGGGCCCCGGCAACTGAGGCCATAGGTCACCCTGTACAATGCTTAAATTGAAACAATGCTCAAAAAACAAACTAAGTGAGGAAAAGAGGGAAAACCTAGTGGGAAAACCCCCCCCTCAAGCTGAACATTGAAAGTAGTCTAAATCACCCTGATGAACTCACTCCCAATAGTGAACGAAGGTAAGTGAACTTATTTTCTAAAAATATCTTGGTGAATATGTCTGCAATATGCTCATCAGTCGGGCAGTATTGCAGAATGATGGTCCTGTCATGCACTAGCTCCCTGATATAGTGCATGTGGATCTCTACATGTTTGCTCCTCTGCCTAGTAATTGGATCTATGGATATATTAATAGCACTTTGATTGTCACAAAAGAGGACAGTGGCCAAAGTACTACCAAGATCAAACTCTAAAATAATTCCTTGCAACCAAACTGCGTGGATGGCAAGCATTCACCGCTCCTTGATACTCGGCCTCTGCTGAAGATAGTGCTATGGCAACCTGCTTTTTGCTAGACCAGAAAATGGGGCCACCACCAAACATGAATACATATCCAAAAGTGGACTTCTGATCAATAGAATCACTCACCCAATCGGAATCTGTCTATCCAACCAGCTCTATCTCGGAGTCTATAGCATAGTGAATGTCGTAGGTCCTGGTTCCCTGAATATACTAGAGGATCCTCTTGGCTACCTTCCAATGAATATTATGAGGCTGATGCATATATCTTTATACAGCATTCATGACATAACAGATATCAGGTTGAGAATGTGTCAAGTACAACAATCTACCTGTTGTAATCTCACAAATCACATTAGGTTACCAATAATACACATTAGTAACATACATACATAACAAAGACAAGAGACAAGAACAAGTAAGCATAACAACAGATTATATTATAATGAAAGGGTCCATACAATACAGAGAACTTAACCGAGTTCTCATTTGGCTCAACAGCCTAATATATATGAATTACAGACAGTTACAAATAACTACCTGACGGTTCAGTGAACCGACACGACCTTATGAGGCCGATAGTGCAGTCCATGGGGCGTGTGCTTTTTCCTTCTTCAAGGCCGATCCCTGAAAGGAAAGGGAATGGTGTAGGCCTACATTCAACCATGTTAAACTTGAATAACAGGTATGATATGTGTTTGGACTGAGTGACCATAATCCCATCAGAATTTTGCTCAATTTCGAGCCCCAAAAATTGTTTTAGGAGCCCCAAATCACTCATTTCAAAGGCATTGTGGAGAGCAGTTTTGATGGATCAAATGGAAGCAACTGTGCTACATGTGATCAGTAAGTCATCAACATATTAAAAAATAATAATTAAATGAGCATCAGACTGCTATAAATACACATTCGGATCTGATCTACACCTTTGGAAGTTTTGCGAGAGAAGGAAGGCATCCATCTTAGAATACCACTCTCTTGGGGCCTGTTTTAACCCGTATACTGACTTCTTTAGATTGAAAACCAAATATGGATCAGTGATGTATCCCTCAGGCTACTTCATGTATATCTACTCATGAATATCTCCATTCATAAAGGCTGACTTAACATCCATATGATGCACTTCCCAATGCTTAGATGCTGAAATTGCCAAAACTAGGCGGATGGAGTCCATTTTTGCAACCGGTGCAAAGGTCTAATGGTAGTCCACACCTTGGACCTGAGAGAAACCTTTTGCCACCAGCATTGCCTTATATTTTTAGGTGCTTCCATCAGTAGCAATGGTTTGAAACACCCACTTGCATTGAACCAATTTCCTTCCCGGAGGAAGAGAAACTAGCTCCCAAGTAGTGTTTGATGGTATGTATTGATTGATGTTTGTATTTTGAATTTGGTTATATGATTTATTAGGACATCAACAAAGAAAATAGAAGTTCTTGAGAAGAGGGAAGAGGAAGTAGTGGCCAAACCTGAGAAATCCTACAGAGGTTGGACAAGAGAGGACTAGTACATGTTCTCAAAAGAGGAGTGGACCGGCAAAAGCCAAGAAGAGAAAAGGAGATGCTCAAAAGCTTCTAGTGAGAGGACCAAAGATACAAAAAGTACAAGTTCAAGGGGAGATATATTGTTGAGGTATAGCAGACAAGTATGGATACTTGTTTAAGGTGAACGCTTAGTTGTAGTCCACAAGTGAACAGGATGAAGCTCACGAAAGAGAAGAAGGAGACAAAAACAATGACTATTGAAGGTCATTACAGGGGTTCAAAGAAAAGCCACAGCAGAAGAAAGAAGAAAGACATTCAAGAAGGATGTAGCAAATATTTTCTAGAGTTATAAACAGACATTTTGTGCTTTGAGAAGCATATGCAAGAAGCTGCTGAAGAAGAAAACCAGAGGTATGGTTGAGTCATGAAAAGGGAGGTGAGATGGCATTCACTACAAGGAAAGCTACAACCAAATATGTTTGCTGGATTGAAGAAAGAACTCAGAGAAGTTGAATCTGAGATGGAGGTTTCATATTGTGAACCTTAACAAGGTCCTTTTCTTGGAGAGGGGGATGAAGCAGAAAAAGAGAGACCAATTGAAAGTCTCATGAATTCTGTAAGGAGTACAAATCAACTTATGAAGGAGATGATTGTGAGGTCAAATGAGACCAAAAGGTCTTATGTTTTTTAGACTGATTATTTGTTTGTGATTACAGGTTTTGTTGTGGATGATAGGAAGTCTTTTGAAACTGTCTTATTTGATGAAGTCAAATATGATGAAGAAATTCTCTCAAATGAAGAAAGGTCGGAAGTAATGCAGCAAAAGGAACTCATTGATGAGTTGCTTGATAGAGGAACACAGTGAAATGAAGATGATCTGAATATGAAGGAAGAAAAAGAAATGTGTAAGAACATTTCTACATGGAAAAATCAGAATTACAATCTGGTCAAGGAAAAAGTTGAACAGTCACCTTGGACTATCATGAAGTTTGGAGGAAAAGAAGATATGACAGCAGAACATCATTCTATTGTAATAAAAGATGAGAGGGTACCATATGAATATTATATGCAGCCTATAGCTCAGACTATTGAGGAAATAAGTGATGATGAAAAATTGATGTTGTGTTCAGACCAACACAACAAGGGGATGTCAGAGAAAATATCAACAGGGACTTCAAAGTCTCATGTTTTTTAAACTATTTATTGGTGTATGACTGCAGGTATTGAAGAACACTTATATGATGTGTCTATGAAGGTTGTGAAGCATAGGATGGATGCTTTGAGGAAGAAAGGAAAGATCAGAATTGGACCATTGACAAAATAATATGTTCATTATTGTGAAGAATAACATAACATCATCTTAGAAAAATATGGTGTAGGAGAGGGACTAGCTGAAAGTCTCGTGAAATCTTGGGAGAGTTCATATCGGCAAAGAATATGTTGATAAGAGGGTCAATGGGAGATAAAAATTTCAATATTTTTGAAATTAATGAATTGTGTATATCTGTAGGAATAACATGTGGTGAACCTTGTGAGGTTGTCCCGTAGGTAAATGAAGAAGAAGGAGAGTATCCATGTATTCTTGACATGGACCAAAGCTAGAAGTTTGTTCTAGGATTAAAGGATGAGATGACATGGTCTCATGGAGATAAACAAAAGAGAACAGTTGCATATTTGGATAGTGGTGTTGCTAAAAGACAGGGGAACAAATCTATTATGACACAGAAGGAGATTATATTGTCTCAAAAGGGTGATAAGTATATAAAGGAATTTGTTGTTGCAAAGTTGGCTAATGGAGACAAAGAAAAATTCTCTAACCTCAAAAAATATGATGAAGAGTTATAAATGTTAGAAGATTGGTTGATCAATCCAAATATTGATAAACGTGACTACTTAATGCATGCAAGCATGGAAATGTTCAATGACAGCATTAGAAAAGAGCAGATAATAGGTAAAAACACAGAATTATTTTATAATTTAGTGGATAGCAGCAGAGACTCAAGAGAACAACAGTAGTTTCATAGAACGAAGATGTAGGTGTTCCAGCCAAACGATAGATTGGACATGGAGATTGAAGAACTAAGGATGTTGATGGTAAAGATGTCTCAGAGAAGGCATGAAGAAAGAATGAAGATTTACATCAGCAGATCTAGTAGAAAAAAAAGTATCAGGTACTAGGATAGGCTTAAGGGTTTGTTGTAACTAGGATTTGTTAACAGATTATGAGTGTATTGAGGATCTAAACCATAATGTGTTGTAAAGGAAAGTTTCCTATGGCTAGGGTGTAAGAGGCCATCAACATATTGGGGTTGAAAGTTGGATGCAAATGGTTCTGCAAGTAATTATAAACAAGATTCAGAGATTAGAATGGTTCCTACCTTAGCAAAACGAAGGTTGATCCAAGCATCCCTTCAATCCTCCTCTTCCTCCTCTTGCTCCAAGAGACCTGCAAAACGAATTATACCTTCCTCAAACCAATATGACCACATATAAAACAATGGTAATCAAAGAAACATGAAATAATAATCTGATTAACTTTATCATATGATCATAAACAAAGATTCAATCACACATTGAACAATGATTTGGGAAGAAGAAGGACATCACATCTTTATTAATGTTCAAAACAAGTACAAATATACCTTCTCTCCAAGTTGGGCACGTCATGAAACCTTGATCTAGTTCTGTTGCTTCTCTTCCCCAAGGAACTAGCCTCCAAGCTCTGCAACACAAGGGGATGATCGCTAGGGCAAAGGTGGGGGAAAGAGAGCTCCAATTCCTCCAGCATAACAATGCAAAGATTCAAGTCCCTTATCATGGACCTCCCTACCTCTATTTATATGCTTTATGAAGAGATAGGGTCAAACAAAAAGTAGTTACAAATGAAGGAGTCAGTTGCATAACTACCCAAACTACCCGAATTTCAAAAAATGTATTTTTTGACATTTTCAGGAGGAATACGCAGGTTGCAGAGACAACAGTTGCATATGCAGGAGGTATACATGGGTTTTATTGTAAATAGTCACGTATTTAGATAATACACGAGTATTATATATAACAATTCGTGTAAAATACGCGGTTTTCCTTAAGGAAACTTGCGAATACATCAAAAAAACTCATTTTTTATGTCTTCTGGAAAATTTTAGCTGGCTCGGATACCTTTCCAATGGTGCAAAGATGAGGTCAAATGGAGTTACATAACTCAATACATGGGTCCTCCAATATAGGTGTTTTTTCAGTGACTTTCATGAAGTGTCGTCATGGAAGTGTCGACATGCGACAGAATCATGGGAAAGTGGTCATAGGAAGAGATGTGTCATTTTAAGCTATAACAGATGCCCCCTAATGTATGAGGTTAGAGGGGAAGATGATAGCTAAAATACATTATAAATGAAACAACTGAGTCTAGAGAGAGCAGAGAATCCAAGATCAAAAGGCTCAAACAAAGGTACCTGAAAGAGAGATAAATGTCAGACGAAACTGATCTCTAGGACATACAAGTCCATATACAAATCATCACCATAAAGATACAGGCAGATCCAACATATGTATAACTGATGAAACTATCATGGTCGCTCAATATGCAAAAAGGAACCATATCAAATCTAAAGGAGCCATGGCCACAAATGAACAAGGTGGATCCATACTCGACAATCGATCATAGCCACAAAAATACAAGGTGGATCTATGTCTCAGAAAAATGTCATATAAAGTGTAACAAGGTCTTGCATATGTTGGGAAATAACAAAAGATGATGATGCTACTGTCGGCCCAAGGTCTTCAATCCAAACCTCCCAAAAGGTATGAATCCTAACCATGCGAATAAAGGAGTTGAAGCTAAACATGGAGGAAGCCGTTTGATTACCAAGCAATGACGAGAACCATTAACAAACGCGAGGGAAACCACCATTAATGAAAATGGTCCCCATGGTACCTAGTACATTCTAACAAGTGTGAATACAAGGACTTGAAGTCAAACACTTGAATAATCCATCGAGTAGGCGACATTAGGGTATTCCCACTACCCAATAGCGAGGGAAATTGCAACTGATGACTGCAATCCCAAAGGTATTGTCATAAAACTCTAAATATCATTCCCAGACCAAGAGGTGCTGCAGTCGATAGGAAGAGATCTGTTGGAAGGAAGGAATTAAGGCATCCTTCATCATCCTGCATGAGGTAAGCCGAGGACTAATTGGATCTAGAATTGGCATTGAATTTCATGACAAGGACTGCTGAAGACATGATGTAATGAACTGATACCAAGGAATGGCTGACACAAAATTTCAAGGCAACTGCAGAATGGCTGACAAAGGTTTAATCTTTGAACAGTGTGCACAACACAAAAAGTGACTTAGGAATATTTTGACATGAAAGAACCAACGACACAAATCTGCAATATAGGAGACATTGACAGATTCCCCATATAATTGGAAAAGAAACCAACCGAAGGAGTAAGAAACTCTGAATCGAGATAAGGTCAAAATACTAGGACCCAACTGTTGATAGACTCAAAATTGGTGCTTTGTTCAAGGAAACAAGACTTGCTTCCATGATGTAAAAAAAATGTGAATGAACTTCCCTTCCCTCTTTCTTGTAAAGGTTTAATGAGTCCAAGAAAGCAAACTCGGGACCTTCTTCATTGTTGGCAAGATCAAAGAAGAGACAGAAGAATGCTTGATAAAGCACTTATTTGTGGATGTTATGAGCCCAATTTAGTGAATGTTCGACATTGTTTTAATAGTTTAGAGAGTCTGAAAACTCCAAAGAAGACTCCAGGGGGGAACCTTTTCATCCAATTTAGTCTCCTAAGGCCGAAAAAGTATAAAACAATCCACAGAAGAACTCTCTTAGCTTCCTAAGAAGTAAGGCGCACCTTTTTCGTATTTAGTCAGGAAGGTCCAAAAAAGGTTAAATTACCACCTACCCAACGCTCCTTCAAAATCATCATATAGTCTGAGTTTTATGAGTGTGAAGGAAGGCAAGATCACTCAGAAAAGATCCATTTGATTACGAGAAATGGGGCTTACAACGGTAAACTCGATTCTTTTTTCTTTAGGGTTTAACGAGCATGACAAAGACATAAAGTACACTTGAAATATTTTTCATGTTTAGGTCTAGATCACGAAAAAGAGAAAACTAATCTCATACCGGGTGCTCCTTTTTCTTAATTTTAGTCCCTTAGGTCCGCAAAAGCGATAAACCTATGCCTGAGAATACTCTTCTCAATTCCATAGAAAATAGACCGATCCTTTCTCGTACTGTTCCACATGGTCCGAGAAAGTGATAACCTACCACCAATGTGGATTCCCATTCACATATGCTTAACGAGCCTGAACGGACAAGTTTACTCGGTAGTCAAGTCTATTTTGAGGAGTCATACATGGGCCTAAAGAAACTCTAAATCTTTCCCGTGAAGTTTTAACGAGTCTGAAAAAGTCAACTCGCGGCCTCCTTACTATTTTTAATGAGCTCGAAGGAGAGTAGAAAGAATGCTCTAAATGCAAGGAGACGAGTGTTAGAGCCAATCGAAACAAGTTCCAAGCACGAGGAACAAACCTATGCATAATGCAAGGAAAGCGAGCAAGATAAAGACACTCGAGGAAAGTCTCCTCAAGGTAAAGGGTGTCAATTTGCAAACGCAAAATGATACAAGGCTTAGTGATGATGAGAACAAATATGAGGGATTATACAACAAGCTAAAAGAGTGGAAGCGAGCATCAGGCTCATAAGCACGAGCAGGGCACATGAAAATGTAGTTACAGCTTAAACAACAAGGCGAGGCTAGTAAACAATGGTGAATCTAACTACAAATCTTGTCTCCAAGAAACAACAACATCATAATCACATTCAGAAGAAAATTTCTGATACAAGTCACTTTGGCAGAAACACAAGTGACTTTGATATCTTCTACAAACGGTAAAGTCAAGGCAGAATCAACTGAACAAGATTCAATAGCACCAAGGCTCGAGGGTTTACAATTAGTAAGATCAACCTCAGAAGGAGAGAAAAAATCAACAAGGGAGATAGAGTCTGCAGGAACAAACTTAGTATCACGGGAGTTGAAAAATTCATAAGAAAAAACAAACTCATTAGGATCACTGACTTGTTTTTCGCAGGAAGATTCCAAAGACTCAAAAATACCAACATAAGAAGACCGATCCATGAGAATATTGGGCTTACTAGGAAAATCAGGGTTAGACTTAGTCACAACTGAACCAACATACAATAGAAGGTCAAACTGTATCAAAGACTCTAGGAAGACTTCATCCGAAGGAAGGAGATCATCCGAGATAATACACATGTATAAACTTTCAAATGGATCGATAGAGTGGAGAGCAGGCTCCATGGTTTGTATAGGATGATTCATCTGTTCAACTACTAGGAGCAAGTCCCGAGAAGGTAAGCATGAAAACAGAGGCTACTTCTCAATATAAATTGCACACAAAGGACATGAGGCCACATAGCTCACCTATGGTGGGGTAGTGTCTATAGAAACACTAGGAATCACTAAAGGAAATACTTGGTCTCTAGTTGGGTCAAGAGACGGATCAAGAAAATCCAACTGATCTATAGTGACAATTTCTTCACCATGATTAAAGTACATCACGCAAAAGAATGTTGACACCACAGTTTGCATGGCATAGACATAATCACGTCCAAGGAGCATATTAAAGTCCAAGGGGTCTTCTATCACCATGAAGTCAACTTAGACGGTCTTCCCACCCAAAGTAACAAGTGTTTGAGCAAGAATTCCCAATTCTATACTAGTTCTTCTATCAAACTCCAGTAACTGACTGGATGTCGAAACAAGGCTGGTAGATCACATGCCTCACCAAGCACGAGACAAAATACTAACTGAGGCTCCTTCATCAACAATACAATGAGAAATCGTGTATTGTCTAACTTTGACCTTTATCTAGAAAGGTGCATTAGCAGGAAGGCGCGGCTCAACTAGGCTATCCCAATAAAAGGAAGCAATCCGAGAGCTTAGTGGGGGTTGATCCGAAACAAGGTCAATGCCCCCTTGTTCAGTAATTTCTGAACTTGCAGTGAAGAAAATGTGACTAGCAGACACTTCACTCTCCAAAGGAAGAGTGGGATTGGTCGACAATGGACCCAATTCAACCGCTTCGTGAAAGTCACTCTCTGAAGGGAGAGTGGGTACAAGGGAACTTAAGTTTGCACTTCAAACGACCATTTTTCTCAACGGTGTCAACATGAATAGTAGTGGATAACTTTTTTCTCTCAGCATGACCTACAGAGGCTGAAATTTTTCCCCCAGCATGACCACTAGAGGCTGGGTGACTGGGTCCAACCTGACTAACAGAGGTTGTTTGTTGAAAAACTTCAAGATGTTCAAAAACGAGATGACCATGAAACCAAACTCTTCGCACCTCTGCAATAGAAGGGCATTTATAAGTAAGGTGGTCTCCCTCACAAATATTACAAGGAAACTTAGGCTTGTTTTTTTAATGGGTTTTCTTTTCAACAGTGTCAACATGACTTGCAGTGGCTGACGGATCATCTTCAGCATGAACCACAGAGGCTGAGAGACTACCCCCAGCATGACCTGCATAGGCTGAGAGACTGGATCCAACATGACCTGCAGAGGTTGGATGAGCACCACCAGCATGAACAACAGAGGATTAATGGTTAGGATCAACATGCTTTGCAGAAGTTGAGTGTGTGCCCCCGGCATGAACTTTAGAGGTTGGGTGGATGGATCCAACATGACTTGCAGAGGTTGGATGGGGAGATTCAACTTGAACATCATAGGTTGAATGGGTGCCCTCAGCATGAACTATAGAGGCTGAGTAACTGGATCCAACATGACCTGGAAAGGTTGGAAGGATCCCACCAGCATGATGAACAGAGGCTGGATGGTGAATATCAACTTGACTTGTAGAGGTTGAGTGCTTAGATCCAACATGACCTGCAGAGGTTGGATAGGTGACCCCAGCATGAACAGTAGAGGCTAGGTGGTGAGGTTCAACTTGAATTATAGATTTTGAACAGGTTCCCCCTTGATTATGTGCCTTCTTCCTATTCCGCCTTCTTTTACCCCTTTTAGACTGTCGGTTACCAGTATCATTACTTTCACCGCATGAGGTAGAAAGGGGAGGAAAATTAACTATAGGTGAAGGGGAAGCAGTTTTTTGATGCCCTTGATATAAGGAGCTTACTTAACAATCATCAAGAGCATTCAAGATAGTTGGAGTGGAAAACAACCACACCGGTAGCCCTAGGGTGAATCCAGGTAGATTCAAGGTGGCCATCAAAGGAACACCAACATTCATTGTGGGAGGAATAGTACAAGGAGTTCCCAGCATGGGGATCTCTTGGTTGGTGTTCAAAGGGGTGTTAGACATAGTTTCAAACTAGGAGACAAATTATGAATTTGACAAGAAACCAAAAGTACAAAGCACGCACCTAAAGGAAAACTAAGTACACAGAAACCACACAGCACTCACTAAAAAATTCCTAAATCCAAACAAAGAAACAGGTATAAGATATGCTTTCCAAAATAAAGCTAATAGACAGTTACTTGGTGTCCTTGTATATGTTCTTAGGCACAAGCGAAGGAATCACCCACCGCCCTCCCACACCTTCTACCGGGGATACCTTCCAAGCTCGTCCAAGGTCAACCAGAAATAGCCTTTCGGTGTACCTCTGTATGAACCCTAGATTTCAAAGAGACTAAAGGATACCTTAACTATATTGACAGTCTGGGGGGGTAGTCATAATCCTGGTTCATACGCATGGGTGGGGTAGCAAATCCCGAAACCCTGTCAACACCAGGCACCAGATGGGGTCGGGAGGGTGGTATTGACATAAGTCCCCAAATGCGTAAAAATATTGGTCTATGCTTTGGCAAGGAATCGGAGGGTTATCTCCTTATTCCAAGCCTCTACGCAGCCTCATTCTTAACTCCCATTTGAGAGGAGCTTCCCAGATACAATCAACATAGAAAAGGGTTTACCTATTGATTGGCCAACTACGTCTGAATTTAAACACTTGTGGGGATTTTAAACTCCCTATCCCACAAGTCTAGCCTAAGCTAGTTGGTGTATGAACCTATAAAATAAAACTTACTAATAATTTTAAATTATATTGTTCATTTTAATACGATGTTTTTATTCAGAGGATAAATGGCATGAAACTTATGTGGTGTTTTGACTCAAAGTTGAAACAAAATGACTAAGCAAAGAGAAATGAAATGCAATAAAGCAAAAACTATTCTCTTTCTTTTTCAAATAGAAACTTGAAAGCCACAAAAGAACAATTTCTTTTATTTTTTCAAAAACAATGATATGCCATGCAATCTAGACTAAAAACCTAATCTACATGCATATAAAGCAAACATGTGTTTTTTCCTTTTTCTTTTATAAATCCAAAAGAAAAAACATCCTATCAACTAATGCAAGCAAGTAATGTAAGCAAAGAAAATAGACAACTACTCTACACCCCACAAACAAACCCTAGGTATCCCTTAAGTTGGGTATAACCTCTCTTTCCTAGATACAATCAACATAGAAAAGGTTTTACCTATTGATTGGCCAACTACGTCTGAATTTAAACACTTCTGTGGATTTTAAACTCCCTATCCCACAAGTATAGCCTGAGCTAGTTGGTGTATGACCCTATAAAATAAAACTT
Source organism: Pseudotsuga menziesii (assembly GCA_001517045.1). Lineage (NCBI taxonomy): Eukaryota > Viridiplantae > Streptophyta > Pinopsida > Pinales > Pinaceae > Pseudotsuga > Pseudotsuga menziesii. The sequence goes on along the minus strand of LPNX011045916.1, from coordinate 5,818 downwards.
ACTAATAATTTTAAATTATATTGTTCATTTTAATAGGATGTTTTTAGTCAGAGGATAAATGGCGTGAAACTTATGTGGTGTTTTGACTCAAAGTTGAAACAAAATGACTAAGCAAAGAGAAATGAAATGCAAAAAATCAAAAACTAATCTCTTTGTTTTTCAAATAGAAACTTGAAAGCCACAAAAGAACAATTTTTTTTTTTTTCAAAAACAATGATATGCCATGCAATCTAGACTAAAAACCTAATCTACATGCATATAAAGCAAACATGTGTTTTTTCCTTTTTCTTTTATAAATCCAAAAGAAAAAACATCCTATCAACTAATGCAAGCAAGTAATGTAAGCAAAGCAAATAGACAACTACTCTACACCCACAAACCAACCCTAGGTTTCCCTAAAGTTGGGTATAACCTCTCTTGAAAGGAAGGCTCACAAAGGTAAACAAGATAACAACTTTGGAATGAAGAGACTGAGCAATAAGACTGACATAAACAAAGGTCAAGAAGTCCCAAGAATCAATCTAAACCTGCAAACAGAGGTTGCTCGGTACCTTGTCCAACAAGGTCAAGACAAAGCAGGAGGTTTGGGGGAAGGCAACAAAAACAAGTTCAAAGACTTGAAAGAGACTTACAAGATAGAAAAAGAGCACCTAACAGAGATAAAACAACCTCTCAGGAGTCATGCACATGCAAAGTACCCTTGAAGACCCTACAAACAACCCTCAAATCACCCAAAAACCCTTAAAAATGATGAAAGAACACAAATTCAGGTGCATACGCGGGTTGCCTTAAAATAGGTCGTGTATGACATGCAAGTTGCAGGTAATGAAAGACATGTACACAACATAGACACGTGACTATTTAGCCTAAAAGTCACATATGGATGACAAAAAGCACAAAAAGGGTAAAAAACTGACCTAGGAAGGCAGGAAAGGTGTTCCTAACTTGTAAGAAGGACCTGAAACAATGCAAAAGACTGAAGGAAAGATAGAGAAACCCAAAACAAACAAGGCTCTCCCCAACGGAGTCGCTAGTTCTGTTGTATAGGAAAGTTTCCTATGGCTAGGGTTTAAGAGGCCATCAACGTATTAGTGTTGAAAGGTGGATGCAAATGGTTCTGCAAGTAAATATAAACAATATTCAGAGATTAGAATGGTTCATACCTTAGCCAAATGAAGGGAAATCCAAGCAGCCCTTCAATCCTCCTCTTGCTCCTCTTACTCCAAGAGACCTGCAAAACGAATTATACCTTCCTCAAACCAATATGACCACATATAAAACAAGGGTAAACAAAGAAACATGAAATAATAATCTGATTAACATTATCATATGATCATAAACAAATATTCAATCACACATTGAACAATGATTTGGGAAGAAGAAGCACATCACATCTTTATTAATCTTGAAAACAAGTACAAATATACCTTCTCTTCAAGTTGGGCACCTCACAAAACTTTGATCTGGTTCTGTTGCTTCTCTTCTCCAAGGAACTCAGCCTCCAAGCTCTACAACACAAGGGGATGATCGCTAGGGAAAAGGTGGGGGAAAGAGAGCTCCAATTCCTCCAGCATAACAATGCAAAGATTCAAGCCCCTTCTCATGGACTTCCCTACCTCTATTTATATGTTTTATGAAGAGATAGGGTCGAAGACAAAGTAGTTACAATTAAAGGAGTCAGTTGCATAACTACCCAAACTACCCGAATTTTGAAAAATGTATTTTTTGACATTTTCAGGAGGAATATGCGGGTTGCAAAGACAACAGTCGTGTATGCAGGAGGTATACGCAGGTTGCAATGTAAATAGTCATGCATTTAGGGCATACGCGAGTATTATATATAACAAGTCAAGTACAATACGCAGTTTTCCTTAAGGCAACTCGTGAATACATCCAAAAAAATCATTTTTAATGTCTTCTGGAAAATTTTAGCTGGCTCAGATACCTTTCCAATGGTACAGAGATGAGGTCAAATGGAGTTACAGAACTCAATATATGGGTCCTCCAATATAGGTGTTTTTTCAGTGACTTTCATGAAGTGTCGTCATGGAAGTGTCGACATGCGACAGAATCATGGGAAAGTGGTCACAGGAAGAGATGTGGCATTTTGAGCTATAACAGAATGGTTCATAAATCCTATTGTGTATGTGTGTGTGTGTAAGCCTATGAGGAAAAGATATAGGGAGATATATAGATATAGAGAGGTCAATAAGACCTGTAGGAATCAAATAAGAGGCAAATTAAAGATGTATCAGGCCCAAGGAGATAAAAACATAAATTCTGAGATAAGTATGTATGTATAGTTTCAGTGTGTGAATGAAATATCCTATTTTGGCATAATATCTATGTGTACTTATAATTTTGTTTGAATGTGTGGTTTCATGAAATTAATGCTTGATTAATTCTTTGTTAATAGTTGATGAGCCTGTGTGTGAAGTAGGGCTTCTGAAAGGGAGAGAACCAGAGATCGATTGATCAATTCTCTGATCAATCAAATGAGAGTTAGGTGAATGCTCATTTGAGATTTCATGAACTAATAACCCTATCGTTGTTTATGGAGCAACGATCGATCACTGCAAGGATCGATAATAAAGGAGGTTTAAGTCTATGCAGGCTTGGATGGTCGAGATCGTGGTAGAAGCAAATTCACGACTCAATATGGGTTTCGCAAGTTGGAGTTATACCTTAGATAACCCAACATTTCCTAAACTAAATCATCTGCATGAATATAGATCGTGTCGTATAGATTAGAGTTGATAGAAGATCAATGGTCAAGGGTCATTTCACTGGTGAAAGAGCCCAAAATTTAAAAGGGTGTCGATTCTATGAAATCAGAAGTGATCATGGAAAAGTACCTCATTGATCGACAGTTGAGATCGATCTTGAAGAAGATCAATGGTTGACAGCGATTTCGCTGGGAGAACTAGCACGGTTGAAGAAAGTTCTCATGTGCGCAAAATTTAAATAAAATTCACCCTATGTCATTTTGATTCCATCGTCAATCCATATCTAACAATCATTAGTGATCCCGCCGATCCAACTATCAAGGTAGTTAAGAGGAGAGGTTAGAAGCAGAATTTTAATGTAATCTGCTCTATAGTATTGTTGCTGCCGCAACTTTTCCTCCCCGATTTAATTTTTTCACTTAAACTCTGGGACCCCTCCTCATCATTTTGCTTGGATTGATTGTTAAAGGCTTGACCCCTCAAACATATCTGTTCGAACATATCTATTCGTCTTGAAGTTGAATACCCGCTATTTTGTTTGCCTCGTTCAGTTTAGTTTGGGTCGTATGGTCTGTTTAATACCCATAGAACATGAAAATGTTTCCCTAGCAAAGAAAAAATGTTTTTTGGCTACAATTGATCCTTAACGCTGTTGGTTTTCGCTTTGGATTGGACCTCTTGCGGAAGATGCCAAGTTTTTCTCACCCGCCGTTGTGGCTCCTTGATCAGACTTTACGCCCGATTGGATTTTCGTCCGACGCCCGATTCGTTTGTTTCAATCGCTTGCTCCTAAGTTTCTAATGGCCCGCCGTTGCGGCCGGGAGGATAAAGTCAGCTCCCGATTAAAGTTTCACCCGACGGCCGACTCATCACTCTTTTCTCCCGCCCACGTCGCTCAGCCTTTGCCTCATCCGCTGTTGCAGGTGGTAGAGCAATCTAGCCTCCAATACCCTTCTCTCCGGCGTTCGGTTACCTTTATCGCCCGGGTTGTCACTTTCCTGGTTCTTATGCTCCTTCGCCGTTGCGGCTCCTAAAGCCTTTCCCCATCCGATGCAGGATTCTGTTCCCGCCCGACCGCCGATTTAGTGTTGCCGCGAGTTCTCGCCCAGATGAACCAGGCTAACCCCTTGTGAATTTATCATTATGGTTAGAAATTTTCAATGCCTAATATCTCATTTTAGTGGATAATGCACCAATGTTGTCTGCAAGGAGAATCCCATAGATCGCTGAAGCAATTCAGAGCGAAGAAAAGGACAAAACAAACGAATGACAGAGACACCGAGGAGGCAGTTTCAGCAGTTACAGTCAGAAGGTAAACGCCTATGGAAAATGATTGGGAAAACACAACGACCAGAGAAGAAACTGAATCGTGAAGGACGCTGAAAGGTCACACGCTGAGGGCAGCCTAGAAGACAGGAGTTGTAGTTTAAATAACGGGAAGCCTGACTGAAAAGGGGCTTTTTCCCCTGGAAAAAATTGTAAATGTTCGCCTGTAAGAGGAACTACTTCGTTTTGCAAAAGGAACTGCAATTCTACCTGGTTGGAGAAAGTGAAATGGAATGTATCAATGCGTTTCGATGAATGATGTTGGAAAGGAACTATTTCGTTTTCAGCTGTGTTTCATTTACTATGAGAATGTTTAATTTCCTGAACCTATGTTCTTATTGAATGTTCTTTGGTATTTTCATGATCTTTCCATGTGAGTAATAATGGTATTCATACAGCAATTGGCTACCTAGTTGTTAAATATTTGTGATTGTTCATTTGTCTGAAAGGAGTATCAGCTAACTGTAACCCTTCATACTGCATGTGCAAAAAATTGAATTACTCACTTAAAATTGATGGCTCGCTCCCTAGTGTTAGATTAGACAATTAGTTTCTTTCTCATTGTATATGATTTGGTTTCCTGCGGGTCTAAGATGAGAGGTAAGAACCTGCGCATCACATGGTGACCGCCCCTTGCAGTCTAATCACCTTGCACTTAGTTAGGCATGTGCATTTCATCTCTTAAGTTAAAATACAAAAACTCGGCGGACCAGGCCACAACCAGTAAAGCTTTGTTTTTTTTTGTTACTTGACTCACGGTATCCGGACCGCAAACCGGACGGATTCCCTATACCAAATAGTCAGTGGGCTAGTTGGGAACGCTGATTGGGGAGAATCCCTTACTGTTGCCGCCTACGATTTTCCAGGCCTCAACAGAATTGGCGCTAGAAGGAGGGCCGCCAGTGCATGGCTGGCCGAGGAAACCCGTTTTACAGAGAACATTCCGCTGGTTACAGTTCTGAAAGTAGTGGACCGTGTAATCCATTTCCAGAAGAAGAAAACAGAGAACATCTATATCTTGTTCGCAACGAGATCGTAAATGATCTAAGAAGACATACCCGTGCTTATGTAAAGAAGATTGGAGGGTTTCCAATTATCCCCGAACTGCCTAGAAGAGAGTACAAGAAGAAGGACCGTCCTTTAAGTGAAGATTTGGTGTTGGTAGGAGACTGGGAAGAACTTGTGGAAACCACTTTACAGGAGGTTGAATTGCCTTTGAACCAAGTAGGTCTAGACACTCCTTACAGTTCTCCTGTTCGCACCCCTGCTGGTTCACGTCCCCACACCCCTGTTGGTTCACCTCCACATTCTCCACCCCAACTCATGGCCGATGTTAACGCCAATCAACCCCCACCTAATCCTCCACCACCTGCATGGAAATCCAGGTCACCTCTGAATTTGACCCCGCCGTTGCATGACCTACCTCAAGCCTTCGAAAATTTATTACCTAAATTCGACCCAAATGAGAAGATATTAGTGGATGATCACTTACAGAGTTTTTATTTGGCTATAGAAGGACTGAAGGCAGGGGAGCATGAAGATGTGGTTTGTAGATTGTTCCCACATACCCTCAAAGGAGCTGCAGCCTCATGGTATTTTGGATTGCCCGCCAATTCTATCCCAGACTGGGGTACTTTCGAGAGAATATTCAGAAGTAAGTATGCCATCCAAAAGACTCACGCTTCCCTCATGAAAGGACTGTGTGCATTGAAGAAAGAGAAAAAAGAAAAGGTGCACAGCTTTACACAAAGGTTTGCAGCATATCT